>MJHO01000257.1:39877-90281 GCA_002076135.1 Xerophyta viscosa
ATCTCCTTATCTTTGTTCAATTCTTCTCTTAAGGATCAAACAAAGAGGGACAACTGTAGACACCCCCATTTTGTTCCGGGTTATCGTCCCGATTTTATTCTGTTGCATAAATCTCGAGGAATAGAGAATATTTTGAAAAATCTTTGATTTTTTGCATACGGTTAAATTTATTTTAGCTTAA
The DNA here is from genome assembly GCA_002076135.1 of Xerophyta viscosa. Taxonomy (NCBI): domain Eukaryota; kingdom Viridiplantae; phylum Streptophyta; class Magnoliopsida; order Pandanales; family Velloziaceae; genus Xerophyta; species Xerophyta viscosa. Next base: position 40,059 of record MJHO01000257.1, read on the forward strand.
TTTGAGACTTTTTGGACGTATAGGATTGTTTAGAATTCTAACGAGACCGCACAAGAACGAGAAATGTTCATGAAAATCGAATTTTTACATGAGAGGGGCCGTTTTTATTAAAGCAGAAAATACGAACTCAAGGTTTCGTAAAATCAGTGGGAGGCGCTTTTGCGAATTATGAAATTTGGATATTTATCTTGTAATATGCATGGAATGAAATTAAAAAAGAAGAAGAAGCGGCAGTGGGGGAGAGGAAGAGTTGCAGCCGTTCACCGAACGCCTGCCCACGTCGCCGTGGTTTAAGCTTCATCAAACGTCGCCTCTTCATCTTTTCGGTCATCCTATAAAACCGATGACGAGGGAAGAGGCCCAGGGGCGCTCAGCCGAGCAAATAAAAAAAAAATAAAAAAAAAAAATAAAGAGAGAGCGAAAGAGAGCCCGCTGCAACTTGCCAAAAGATTCGCCGACCATCTACAAAAGACGTTGTCGCCGTAGCAAAGCTCCGTCGCCGCCGACGCCGCTGGAAAACGCTAAAAATTCAAAATTTGGTTAATCGAGGTACGCGTCCAAATTTCATCAAAATCATCACATTAAGATCTCTACACTGTATAGATTACTAAGCACCGTCGTGGCTTCGCCGGTGGTGAGCCACGGCGGCAAAATATAAAAATTATTTTTGATAACCGAACTACACCCTCAAATATCTCGTTGTACAAGCGTCGAAACCAAATTTTGACATCGCCATTAGATCCGGAACCGTCGAGAACCTTAGAACACACTCGCGCGGCCGCGAGCTCGCGCGGCCGATCTTAAAAACAGAAACGATGATCGGCTCAGCCGGTTGGATCTTAAAAACAGAAACGATGACCGGCTCATCACTTAAGCTGGAAACCGACGCGCACGGTCATCACTTAAGCTGGTCATCACTTAAGCTGGAAACCGACGCGCGCGGGGTTTAGTCCCGCGCTGGCTCGGGCTCGGTCGGTTTCGTTCAATATGATCCGAGCAATTTTGCATCCGATCGAACCCAAATCGAATCTGACCGAGCCATTTTCAATTCTAACCGAGCCATTTTCAGTTATAATCGAGCCATTTTAATTCTGACTGAGCCATTTTAATTCTGACTGAGTCATTTTGACCATAGGAACTCATTTAGTGACCAAAATCTAGTTTTAATTAATTTTAATCACTTTTAATTGGGTTTTAATCTATAATTTTATAATTTTTGACTATAAAGATGGCTCAAAATATCAAAAAATCAAAACACTTTAAAAATAAGGTTAGAGTGAGGTGGTTTAACCGATATCTACATCTTAAATAAAATTAAAAATATAAAATTAATAAATCTCAAAATCTCTTAAAAATAAGGTTAAAGTGAAACGGTTTAACCGATCTCTATAACTTAAAAAAATTTAAAAACGTAAAATTAATAAAATTAATAAATCCCAAACACTTTTAAATTTAAGGTTAGAGTGAGGCGATTTAACCGATCTCTACAACTTATATAAAATTTTGAAATATAAAAAAATAATAAAATCAATAAATCTCAAAATCTTTTATAAATAAAGGTTAGAGTGAGGCGGTTTAACCGATCTCTATACCTTAAATAAATTTTAAAATTAATAAAATTAATAAACATATTAATTCATCTCGTAAACATCTTTTGGGCTAGAGTGAGGTGGTTTAACTGATCTTTACACCCTAATTAAAAGTTTTCTTAAATAAATAATAAAATAGAGCAATATGGTTAACTAAGCTTTGAAATTAAAGGGAGGTGGTTTACCCGAACTTTACATCTCTAAATATTTTAAAAATGGGCGATGAAGAGGAAATGAAAACACGCTGAGCCCCACTTAATAAAAATAATATTTTCACATAAAAAAATCAAACGAAAAATAAATCGAAACATACAGAGTCAATATCAATTAGTTTAACAAATTCCTAGCAATACATATGCATACATGCATTAGCTGTAATTAAAATCATCTCATGCATAAAATGATAAATCCCAAATTTTGAAAGATAAGCCATTTAATTGAGAGTATCCTCTTCGGAGGGACGCTGTGGAGGTGTTCCGTCTTTCGCACACGTAACCGACAACGAACCCAAGAATCTCAACGTGCCTTATCCCAGTTTTCTATTTTTCCATAAAAATTAGGTGGCGACTCCTAAATTTTTAATTCGTCCCCCGCCTCGTTGCGAGGGAGGTCGTCAACAATATTTAAAAATATAAATATTAATTTATATGCAAATGAATTAAATAATAAATCGGAATGATATTTCTCTATCCGATTAATCATTCGAGAGGATTCTCCCGTAAAATAATATAATAATAAATTTCAATTTCAACTAAAAAATATCGGGGAAGAGCTTCTCTATCTCGTTAAATTTTCAGGAGGATTCTCGCGCAAATTTTTAAATTATAAATATAAATAATTAAATAAAATACATATTACACATACATATAAGTCGGAAAGAGACTTCTCTACCCGTTTAAGCCTCTTTGAGGAGGATTCTCCCAGGAACATATTATAATATATAATTAATAAATTAATAAAATTCAAGATCAATAAAATAATAAATCGGAAAGAGATTTCTCTATCCGTTTAATCCGTCGGGAGGATTCTCCCGCAAAACAACACGAATGCTTAAACTTGTTAAAATTAAAAAAATAATATATATAAAAATTTAATCCGTAAGAGGTTTCTCTGCCCAACTAATATCATAGGAGGATTCTTCTGCAATTAATAAAATTATCCACCCGAATTAAACAAATTATATATTAAGCATAACAATTAATAAACCATATCAAATTGACAATCAAAAGATAAGGCAACCCATTCAGGGACGACGTTAGGTGTCTAACACCTTCCTAACTCGTAACCGATATTAATGAACCTAAAACTTCTAAAAGACCAGTAGGTTTCCTAGATTTTCTAATAAACATCTAGGTGGCGACTCCTCTGTCATACACACTGCACGCAGCAGCGCGATGAGGCCGACAACAATTATTATATATTTTATATCAAATAATAAAATAAAATAATATATATTTTACTTTCATCTACAATTTTCTAGTTCAAACGTCTTCGCAAAAATATTGATAAGCATGTCAAATAATCTGTCGAAATAGTAGAATGATGCATAAAATTATTTGTTACTTTTAAATAAAATGATAAATAAATTACATTCATTTTATTTTGCTGTACAACTTTTCAGTTCAAACGGTTTAAAAAAAATAATGATAAACGTGCCGAATAGTCTGCTAAAATAGTTAGAATGATGCCTTATAAATAATTTCTTTATCTTTTGTCCTTCTGGTCTTATGTATTCGTTACTTTTAAATAAAATAATAAATAAATTATGGTTCGGTTATTTTGCTCTACAATTTTCAAGTTCAAACATTTTTGAAAAAATATCGATAAGAGGTCCGACTCGCATTTTGTTCACCTCTTAAACAGGTGACAGTTTATCCTACGTGGCATGCCAGCGTGGTGAGTGCGCCATGTAGACAAATGTTGCCTGTTAAACAGACAGACCAAATTTTAGTTTCATAAATTTCTGATTTCTGATTTTATTTTTGTAATTTTCGTATAAAATAATTTAAAAAAAATTCAAAATGAAGAGCTTAGTTTTTTTATTAGGAAAAATTAAGTCAGATAAAAAAAAAAAAATCTATTCATCCATAATATCTAGAGACCTCTAGATATCATGTTTTCGTTCTCAAATTTCTGCTAGATCTAAAATCAAGACGACAAATTTTTGAAATTCGATCGTGATTAGTCCTTCACGAAGAAATTTGGGAAAAAATAAGAGCTGCGAAACTCGATTGTGGTTAGGCCCTTCGCGAAAAACTTTGGGAAAAAAACAAAAGAGAGAGAGAGATGAAGATAAGAGCAGCTGCGGGGTGAAAGGGAGGAAAAGACTTGATTTTATTAATCCTAAAGAAATGGGCAGCTACAGTACACTAGCCCTCTTAAGGCCCAATTACTTGTTTTTAACAAGAGAAAGTTTTTAGGTATAATCTGATTCGACAGATCCAAAATTTTAACATTCAATTCGAACATAATTTACTTCACCAAAATAAATCAGAAGTCAACCTTAACCGAAAACAGACCAAATCTGAAATTTTGACTTAGTTTAGATCAATTCGGATCAACTTTCGGGTCGAATTCTCGGGTCATTTCAGATAATGCTCAGCCCTAGTCTGAGCTTGCAAAGTATCTCCATTGGAGATGCTAAAAGAGCCCATTCTCTCTCACTCACCAACAACTCTTGACCTTCAAACTATTGAGAGAGGACTTCGCCGATTCCAGTAACACAATGCTTTTCATCCTTATTTTTCATTTAATTGTATTTATCTTTATTTGTTTTCCTCCTAGATCCTCTCAGAGTAGCTGATTTTGTAAATTTTCACATTTTTTAATGGATACTATTGAATCATTTGGAGTTTCTGGCTAGTCCTGTTTGCTTGGTTACGATGAATAATGTATATTATTACTGAGTTAGTTGTTGTTTATTTGATCGGCCGTCATGGTAATGTTTAATGAGCTTCTCGGAAGTTGTTGAAAGTTAGTTAAAAGTTCTTCGGTCGGCCATATTTCCTGCATGTTGTGGGTTTTTATGATCAAATGAGCCGCAAAGCATTATATTCCTCTTAAACGAATTCTCTGCATTCAATATTATTATCTTATTTTATTTTAGTTATGTTTCTGGCAAATCGGTGATGGTAGGTAGAGGTTTGGTGAGAAACATATTTTTCTCAATCTTATCTGATAATTTGTTACTGTTCTGATTAATTGCTTTGAATGATAATGTGGCCTTATAGCTGCATTCAATATTATTATCTTATTTTATTTAGTATTAATGTTTCTGGCAAATCGGTGATGGTAGGTAGAGGTTTGGTGAGAAACATATTTTTCTCAACCTTATCTGTTAATTTGTTACTGATCTGATTAATTGCTTTGAATGATGATGTGGCCTTATGGGTCTGCTAATTCCGTGTAGCTAAAATTGATTGTGCCTCTGCTTTAAATGTTTGCTTGCAGAATTAACCAATAATAACGGGATTAGGAACAGAGTGGGAAGAAGGTTAGTTAATGGCTGGTGGCACAAGTAACCCAGAATGTAGCAGCTTTGAGGGGATGAAAATAACAGAAGAGAAGGAGATGCAGTCAGCTACTTCGCCAAACCCGATGCACAGATCAAGCTCAAGACCGCAGCTCGATCTCAGTGGTGCAGCAATTCAGGGTAATTTTGAAGAGAGGAACCCTGATATCTTGCTCCCAAACCAGTCTGATGATATTTCTCACCTGGCTCTTGACATTGGAGGTTGTTATTCCCCTCCCTTACTTAGAAATTCTTCTCTTTTAGCAGTGCAATCTGAAAATGAATTAGTCCTCTTGAAATGTGTGTCATTTCTTTTGTTTCATTTTCTGATTTTGTACAGAGTTGTTGTTTTTTGGGTCTTGTTTCCACTCATTTTTATAATCTACTCTAGTTTAGTTTCTTCACAACTAAGCTTTATTGTTACTTGCATACTGGTTAAAGTTAGTGTATTCTCTTTTGCATATATGAAGTGCGTCCAGTGTGTATCTGCACTAATTGTTGGGTCATATGAGCTCATTAGGTTTTAAGGATTTCTGTTCTATATAATCTGTATCTCATGGATTCCTTGTGGTGATAGGTTCCCTTATTAAGTTGGTATACTTCTCTAGACATGAAGAACATCCTTCAGAGGATAGAAGAAAAAGATCTTTTAAGCAAAAGCTGGGGATCTCTAATGTAAACAGAAGAAGCTATCCAATTCTAGGTGGGAGATTACATTTTGTAAAGTTTGAGACTAGGAAGCTGAATGAGTGCATTGAATTTATATCATCCAAGAGGCTGCTTCGTGGTGGTATGCTAATACTTTATTTCCATTCATTATAAATTACCATGTCGTAGAGTAGGATGTTACAAAGAAGGCAGAAAAACCTTTTGAACTTATCAAGTTCAATCACAGGCAGCCTTTCAATATATATTTTACAAAAAATAAGAATTAGTGGAAGTGCATGCAACAAATATTGCATAGTATTCTGACAGAGAATCTATGTTCATGGACATTCTTATTTTCTTTTTTCTTTGAGAAGCTTTCATCATTTTTAAACAAATTTTTGATCCGTTTCATTAAGTTCGATATTCAACTTGGCGTTTATAATCTAGAGAACTGAAATGATGTTCTTTAATTACTTGATAGAGTTGTACCACTCTTTAGTTTTGTACATTATCCCACTTTCACCTTATTTATAGGTTTTTTTTTTTTTTTTTTTTTTTCACTATGTAACTTCTTTCTTATCACAGGAATCGATTCACCATCGTGGAATTCTGGGGTCCGACCTGATAATAACATCGTCATTAAGGTATTAAATTAATCTTAGCCACTATTTTTTTTTTTTTTTTTTTTATCAACTTAGCGACTTTAATTTCTACTACTGAAAATAAATCCTGTAAGAAGAGATTACCTCGCATATGTTTTCATATGAATTTAGAGGTTGAATTGGATGATGTCCTAGGCTCTCTGTTATTTGTAAATTCTCCTGGACGTTTTCTTTCCCAACTCCCTTCCATTCTTTTTTTGGCAAAGACCAGCTGCTCTTAAATCCTTTGAGGTCTTTGCCGCATGTTTAATCTTGCACTGTTGCAGTTTCTTAGTTTGTTAAATGCTTATTCGGTTATGTCTTGGGAGGTGTGCGTAACATTTACATCACAGCTAATCTAACTTACTGATATAAAAACTCCTTTTAGGTGGGGTTGGCTAAATGATCCTTGTGATTGTGCTCTATGTGGAGTCATGTCTTCATTCAAATAAAGTAAAATGACTAAAGTTTTTGTTTGACTCTTCATGGGCTTTCCATACCCCTCTTGATAGGAAGGTCATTCCAATACCCCACACCCACCTGATAGGAAGGTCTCACTTGTATGCTATATGTTATATCTCTTGTCATTTCTTCGATGTTCTGTAGATATGATCCATGGTATTTATATCAACTCAAGACTCACAATCTCATTATGGTTAGTATCACTTCTTCTGTTACTAAACTCATACGACATATTCTATGTCTTAGTTCTACTCAAATGGAAGTCTCTTAATTGCAAAGTCTCTCTTCTTACAAGTATAAACGCTCTAGTTTCATCCACTACTACAATTATCTTAGGAAAAAAGCATACCCCAAGATATATCACCTGCATCTAGCATGTGCACATAAATGTACTTACCATGTGTAAGTAGTGCCATGTACTCTAGTTTTTGCTTGTTATTTTTGTTTCCATTGTGACTATTTTTCTCTATTATTTTGCATTGCAATTGAAAGAATAGACGATAAAATCAAGATTGCAAATATAACTTGCATGATAGCTTCATATAAACTGATAAAGTACTCCAGCTTTGCCGTTCTCGTATAAAGTTCATCTTGTCTTCGGATATTATGTTAAAAGTTCTTCAATCGTTCTCTTCTTGTTTCTGCTATTGATGATGTCTAGTAGTTATCCTGAACACATGCTTTGGCAGTTTCTTATGCCTATATCATAGTAGGAGTATTGACCAGGTAGGTCCTTGTATAAGGCCACAGGTGGAGGGGCATACAAGTTTGCAGATATCTTCAAAGAGAGGCTAGGAGTTAGTCTTGACAAGGAAGATGAAATGGATTGCCTTGTTGCTGGCGTCAACTTTTTGCTTAAGGTGCTTGACTATCTCTTGACGAGTTTTTTTTATTGCACATTATTGTTCACATCAAAAAGTATGCTAGCTTATATTTGGTTTCATAGCCTGTATGTAGAAGGATTGAGGCAGCTAGGGCATCTAAGGACTATCATTCTCTGACAGTATCGCTCTTCTCAGTTAAAGGGCCATTGCTGTATCTATAACTAGGGTAACATTTTCGCTGTAATATAACATGGTACCGTAGCTTGATCTGCATCTATTTCTTATATAGATGAATCATGAAACTATCGCATCAGTTCCTACGACAATATGTTGTGTCAATTTAGTTTTCGTGTGGTGACCATGGTGCGCCTCTCTTGTGTTGATTGACAGTCCTTAGTATCCCAACTCCTTAATCTCATCTTCATGAGAACATATGCTCCTTTTTATGCATGATTGAGCTAGTAAGTCTCTGGGATGCACAATTGTTGAATTTGTCAAGGGAACATGAAATGACCTTGTGCGTCCATTGTCCATAATGTAGCAACCCTTCAATTTTAATTTATCAGTTAATTAGATTACCGAATTAGTACATCACATTTGGGTCACTTCTTCTTATGTTGTGCATCTGGGTCACTTCTTTCTTATGTTTTGCATCTTTGTTCCATTCTGTGTGTGTACTCGTAGCTTTCTTATCCAACACATTTTTCATAAGTGTAAGAAATGCTGTATTATTTAATGTTATGACTGTGTTGAATTTGCTAGGCCATTCGCCATGAAGCTTTCACGCACATGGAGGGCCAAAAAGAATTTGTCCATATAGATCGAAACGATATGTTCCCATATCTTCTTGTTAACATCGGCTCAGGAGTTAGTATGATTAAGGTAATACTGAAATCTCTTGCATACTTTTAGAAACAATGATTTTGGAGTGTGACAAAAAAGTTGATATTCATGTAGGTGGATGGGGATGGGAAATTTGAGCGAGTTAGCGGTACAAATGTTGGAGGTGGTACTTATTGGGGTTTAGGGAGGCTTCTGACAAAATGCAAGAGGTTCTATTTTTAATTCACTTTTCACTTTCTATGTGATGTATTGGGACTTGCATTTTCTCTTACATTTATCTATGGTGGTAGTTTTGATGAACTTTTAGAGCTGAGCCAGCGGGGTGATAATAGTAATGTTGACATGCTTGTGGGGGATATATATGGTGGTATGGACTATAGTAAGGTATGTTTTCTGCATCTTGCCTTACATGATGTGGCAACCAGCCACGCTAGAAGATGCAACTGACAAAAGTTCTACTGTACTGTAGTTGGTAACTACAAATAATATTGACATTTCATACTTCATTTATGCTTTCTAATATATTCATGAAAATTGACCTGGAGGCATTTATGTGCCTTGCTAGCTTTTTTAAGTTCACTCACTACACATATCACATGCATTCCCGAACACATCTGATCTTGTTTAAGATTAACTTTCCAACGTGAATTGGAAGAGAAGTTTCAATGTGTGTGATTTAGATGTGAGGCTTTTACATTAGTTGTTGTAGTTCTAATTTTCCCTTATATTCCCACATACAGATTGGTCTCTCTGCATCAACTATTGCCTCGAGTTTCGGGAAGGCGATCACAGAGAATAAGGAGCTATCAGATTATAGACCTGAAGACATCTCTCTTTCTCTTTTGAGAATGATTTCATACAATATTGGACAGGTAGTGTTTCTTCAAATGGTTGAAATCACATGTATGTGTATCTCTAATTTCTATATCAACAACAAACAACATCACAGTCAAGAGTCCCGCTAGGACGAGGTTTGGAGTGGGTAGATGTACACAGCCATGTCCTGAAGAGGCTGTTTCCTTGGGACTTTCGGCCTAAAAAATGAAAATCCAAGACCACATGCATGCAGGCACACAATTTCACAGAACAAGAAAATTTCGCCGAGCATACCCAACCCAAGCATAAACCACGCACACGGTTGGTACTGCACAATCGGCACGATTGGCATGTGCTGGGATGGTGAGTTTACCAAAATTCAGCACGGCTAGGCACATAAAACTTTGCTTAGTTCTATGATGTTGATTTGTTCGACCGTCTAAACCTCTCTAAAGTTCTCTACTTTGGCATGAATAAAATTCTTATATTCCTTCTAATATGTTGCCATAGTATCTTCTCTATAAGGCAAACTTGCTTTGAATCCAAAGACTTATTTCAGATGATACATGAAAGGAAAATATTTTCTTGTTGAGGAGAATTGAAAATGAAGCATCTAGCTACACCTCTCTATAAGCTTTATTAGGAAATTAAAACGTTCATCTTCATGCTTTATTGTAAAATTCGTAGTTTGATGTAACTTGTAAGGAATCCTGCCATTTTTTTTTCAAGTGAAACAGCCATGTATGACCTGTAAAGACTTTGATACGAAGATATAATTTTCATTTAGAGTTTTTTGTTGTCTTGGCCTTATGTCGAGTCAAACCCCACCCTCAGTGGGCCTGTTTTATTTGGTTTTTTAAGCATGTCAACAGACCTAGAGTCTCCCATGTAGGTTTCCAATTTATATTAGTATTTATAGGAGTTTGATTCGTAGTTCCTAAAGCAACAATTATGTTTGAGGAAGTTGTCATGCACTCTTGAGAACAGTGGACAGTATTCATTTGATATTACTGTGTGTCTGGAGAAAGCCTTGTAAAATAGAGGGAAGAAGTTAAATTTCCATAGCAGAGATGAAATAGATGCTCTTGTAATGCAAGTAATGAATTGGCTAAGTGACAATGCTTATAAGAAGAAAACCCTGTTTTGATGGATCTTTATGACAGCCTGCTTGGCTGCTTCTATTTTTTATATTTTTCTCATTTAGTCTTCAGTGTATAGTTGTTAGGAACGTGTCAGTTATTTCTTTTCTACATTTTTGCTTCTCGATTGAGGTTGTTGATTTTGTTAAAGTAGGATAGCCTGACAGTTGCAAAGTAGGTGTTTTTTTCCTACAATATTTTATTATGAACTCTGTGGCTGATAATGCCATGCATGCTCTACATGGAGACATATGCATATGTGTTTTTCTTTCGTGGAGACAACCAAAGTAAAATGTGTTGCTGTTTCGTGGATCTTCAACCAAAGTAAAATGGTTGCCTACATATGGAGACAACCAAAGTAAAAAAAAATGTGTTGTTGTTTCGTGGATCTTCAACCATCAGCTTTTGTGTAACCTAATTGCGACTTGGAAGGAAGAGTCAATCAGATGGAGACCTATACAAGTTCAGCTACTAGTTTCCTTGCTGGGTCCATCCTTCTATATTTGTGTTAGCATGAGCAGCAATAGTTGGACAAGAAAAGATGAAGAAAGATCCTTCCTTAGACTACTGCAGTAGTTACTTGCGACTGGGACCCTCACAGTTGCTGAGAAGCAGATTGTTGCTCACTGCCCAGAAGCAGATTGATGCCCAAAAGCTATCATAGAAGTTCATGATTCTTTGCTTATCCTTGTCTTATATTTATTCTTTTTTATATCACCGATCATATTTCTGTTTTCTTCATCTCTATAATTGTTGTAGAGTATATTTTTATCAGTTTGTCTATGATAGATCTCATACCTGAATGCACTACGGTATGGGCTGAAAAGGATATTCTTTGGAGGATTTTTCATTCGTGGTCATGCATATACAATGGACACAATCTCCTTTGCAGTTCATTTCTGGTAATGATCAAGAATTTTTTTATTAACACAATATTCCATTCTTCCTTTTTTTTTTTGCGAACTATAATTTTCATTTGTTAGTGCATGTTCTTTGCTTATATAAATTTGATTTAAGAAATTAGTTGTAGAATCTAGAAAATAAAGTTTCTAGACTTGTCTTTCTGATTCTCAATGCTTCTTTGTGTCTCAAACATCTATTTGTAGGTCTAAAGGACAAGCACAAGCCATGTTTCTTCGTCACGAGGGCTTTCTAGGAGCTCTTGGTGCCTTTATGAGCTATGAGAAGCATGGGCTTGTTGACTTAAAAGAGCATCAGTTGGTTGAACGCTTCCCAATGGGGGCTCCATATATTGGTGGTGAAATCCATGGTCCTCCCCTTGGTGATCTGAATGACAAGGTAAGACAGTGGAATGCTTTGCTCTTTTAGGGAATAAAAGGATAGAGAAATCGGTGCCATTTGTTTCCACATAGTTTGGTTGTTTCATTCTGGATCTTTTGGTTCATACATTTGTTTAAAGTATATTTACATGTAAAAAATGTAAAGCATGCGATGACTTGTTTCTTGTATATCTATTTAATTTTGTTGAGTAGGCATGATGATGCCATGACGGTGTTTCTGCAGATATCATGGATAGAGAAGTTTGTGCTAAAGGGTACTGAGATCCTAGCTCCAGTTCCTACGGCTCCACCTGGAACAACGGGTCTTGGTGGATTTGAAAGACCTTCTTCCAAGGGTGTGTCTTTACGGTCAGATTCAAGTGCTGCATTAAATATTGGTGTTCTTCATCTGGTTCCTTCACTAGAGATTTTTCCTTTACTGGCTGACCCTAAGACGTAAGTAGCATCTAGTTGTGCTTAAATAAGTTACGTCTTCTTTCCATCCTGGCTAGAACTCATGCTAAAAAATGAAAATACTACTCTTTTTAAGTTTGGTCCCCAAGTTGTCAGAACAGAGTGGTTGAGCTGACCTTGATTGTTTTTGCTACATTTCTTTTACGGTTTGCTTATCGAGCTATCCCTTCAACAAAGCAATGATATAAGTAATCAGTCACGCCTATATTGTGTTAGTTCCTTAAGTTCCACTGCAAGAATTTCTGCGATCATCTTAAGAAATTTGGCATTACTGGATTTTTTCGTTTGTTGCAGGTATGAACCAAATACCATTGATCTATCCGAACGCAGTGAGCTTGAGTAAGTCGCTAATTTCTTCTAGTTTTAGTAATTTCACGATCTCCTTTTAATAGTCACTTGCTAACTTTCGCACCTTCTTCCAGGTATTGGTTTACTGTACTATCAGAACATCTGCCTGACCTTGTTAGTAAGGTAAGAGTTTTCATACTTTTTGACATTGATATTGCTATTGGTTGGTAGAAATGAGACAAAAGATGCTCCTTATAATATCTTCTCTTTTGAATTAATTAATCATATGTGGGCATTGTAACATGTTTCTTCATTGTGTATAGCAACATTGATGCTCCCACAATTGCTACAATATTGATTTCAATGCTTTTTGGTCCACATTTAGGCAGTAGCAAGTGAAGGAGGCACAGATGATGCTAAAAGAAGGGGGGATGCCTTTGCTTGTGCCTTTAAAGCTCACTTGGTCAGGTAATCTGTCAATGACATTTTTTGCACTTTGTAAAATAAAAATGACGTTTGGGATATGTTTGTGCTTTACTCTTTTTAGTTTTGTCTTACTAAAGTCTTTTGAGTAAATTTCTCATACATAAAATCAACGTGAACAAAAGGAAGAGTCTAGGAAACTAATCTAGGTTGCCATCTTGTTTATATTGTCCATGTGTGCCATGTGAAGCAAACTTTAAAATGATAATTTGTTGGTGAAATTAATCGAGGGTCCTTAGCATGAGATGTGATCGAGTTGATCTCGGTCGACCAATTAAGTGTTCGAAATCGATTAACGGCTAAGAGGAGAAGTTAGGAAAATGAGTAGACACAGAGATTTTTACATGGAAACTCTCGAAGAATACGAGGGAAAAACTATAGGCGGTCACGTAAGCCGACGTAGAGAAGTGCACTAAGATTTGAGGATTACAATATCCCCTCTCTCTCCCTCTCGCTACCAAGGTTAACAACATCTCGGTTTACAGGGCTTTCTAAGAACACAACTGGATTTAGCGCAAGTTACTGGAATCACATTTCTCTTTAGGTGCTCTCGAGTGCGTGAAGTTGGATCCCGTCAACAGTTCTCTGGATGGCCTTTTATAGGCACTGTTGTGCGCTGCCCAGGTCGTGACGGTTGCGGAGATGGCGGATCTGGCGAAGATCGTGGGTTGACTACTTCTTGCGCCACGTAAGCTACCACGTTCGCCGGTGGGCATAATGTGTAACTGACTGCTCCATGTTCGTGCGGTGGTTACGCGGTTGACTCGGTTTCCACTTATTCAGGATCCGTGCAAGCTCGGTCGATACATTAAAGCCTCGGTTGAGTGACATTGGGCTTTGGTATCGGTCTTAGCTGCCTGACGCTAAGACTTCAGACATTCCACCTGGATGTAGGATCTGTCCGTAGTGCAGGTCGGCAATTGCGTTGAGATCGTCCTCGGCCTGGCTACTCGGAGGTATGAGGAGGGACACCTCTGCAGCATGTCACCTCGGTCATACGAGATTCTTCGACTTTTCTTCCCGTTTGGTGGCCAGCACTTCTGCTGACATGTGGCGGTATGAATCCACGCTGTATAGATGCCCCCGACGGGCGAGACAATGTGTGGGTGCGCCTGGTAGAATCCCTTCCTTTCGGTCTAAGTCGTGCATCACCCTTCCTGACGCGCCGCACCAGGCCAATATTCGGACTGCGCCATGTCGGGTTTGGTTGTCCAAGTCCTGGGTACGAGATGAGCCAGTCGAAATACGAATTCGCGCCTTAAGTGGCTTGTTGAGGAAGAATTGCAGTTGGCAGAACCCATCATCGAATCGCCATGCTCCACGTGTAAAGCATTATTATGCCGTTTTGATGCTTTTCGCGCCTCTTCGGCTTTTCCGCTGCTTTATAAGGGATGACAACGCTTTGTTGTTTGCGCTTCAAACCCTAAACCCTCAAGGCTAGTGTTGCTCTTCTCCGGTGATCTTGCTTCCTGATTTTCGGTAGTTTCACACGCTTTTTCTCCTTCGCTTGAGGTTAGTCTGTCATGGTCACCCTGTGAGAGTTAGGACTTCTGCTCCCGCGAGCTCTCCCGTTTCTTCTCCTAGTTGTCCTTCGGACGTGGCCACGCCTAAATCGGCCCGTCCTATTCTTTCTGTCCTGCGGTAGCGCCCTTAGCTCCGGCAGCGGGGGATGTCGGGGAGTCAACGCCTTGTCGCGGTGACTCTACTGGCGCCGCTAGTCCTCCTCAGACCTCTCTGAAGCCCCAGGAGATTGTCTCTACTGTCGACAATGTCAATATCCGGTCGTGAGCCGTGCATTACGTCTTGGGCTCGGATATTGATGTTCGTCGTCTGGGTCATTTGGACCATATGACTATATTCCATCCGTCCAAGATTCCTATACTTTTGATGATGTACGCGTGGGTCTTCGTCTCCCTCTTAATTCCTTTTTTAACGCTTTCTTCTCTGCGTGCGGCCTTATGTTGTGCCAGCTTGTCCCTAATGCATTCAGCTGCATTGTGGGTTTTTTTTTTTTACAAATGTTCGGTACAGAACATCCCTTCTTCCCTTGATTTGTGAAGGTAGATTTTCGAGATCGTCGAGTCCTCCTATTCCTCAGATGGTACTAACTTAGATGTCGGGGAAAGTTTGCCCGGTTCATGAAGGGTTGGCCCTCCTTTATTAAGGGATGAAAGGAGAAGTTTTTCTTTGTCCGATGTCTGCCCAGATACACCTTTAATCGGGCCTGGGGAACTCCGAACCTTGTAGTGCTGTTCGTCCTTGATTACTGTGAGGGTGACAAGCTGGAAGGTTATTTGAAGCGGTACGAGGATTTTCCAGGCAAGGTGTTTGTGGGGAATCTGTCGAAGGTCATGTTGGCTACCATCACGGCCAATGTTGCCGACCATATTGGTACATCACTCGTCCTGATGCTGACGTTTATTTTCTTTTGTTCCCAGAAGATATGCATAATCCGCTGGGCCCACCTCGTCGAGGCCCATCCACAATGAAGGCCAAGAAGAAAACCGTCCCGAAGCCAAGACCGCAGTAGCCCTCCGCATCCCGAGCTCCTCAATTCAAGGTTGAGGCTCAGAAGTGATCGTCTTCTCGGGGTTATTGGCAACCGGGGAGCAAATTTTTGGAGCATCTTTAGCCGGATGGATCTCAGCCTTCCTTCCGAATTCCCAGTTCCTCTTTCGTTCTGCCTTTGACAGCGATGCCTCCTATCGCCAGTATGGACATGAGGTCGGTGCTAAGGAAATAGATGGCGGAGAAGGAGACGGCCGGGAAGGCGGTGGTCAAGAAGGGAAGGCCGCGTCGTCACGAGTACTGGATCGAGACCCTTCCACGGCTGTCCCGAGTGCTAGGTGCCCGTCCGCAGGTCGCACGGGTGATACATCCTCCCGCCTCAAGCGTCGTGCCGAAGGGAACCCGGCCTGCCAAGTAGCAAACGGCCAATACGATGCCCTCCAAAGTCGTAAGAGAGAATCCGCCCCTCATTGCGGAAAGTTATGAGCCGGTGTCGGACCTTATGACCGAGACCCTAACTTTACTGACCTCCTCAGCCGAGGTCCTCTCGGGTTTCGACGAATTCGAGGTTATCCATGCCTTCCAAGCCAGCGAGCTTTCTTCCAATGTGGGACCTCCGAAAGATGGACTTCGGCCTCCGGCCTCCACGATTCGTTAGAAGGGGCTGCCTTGGCCTCGCGAGCGCTGAGGGTCTCATATGAGGTAAGTCTGACCCCTTTTCAACTTCCGTTGTTGGCTGTATCAGTTTCTTACCTATGTTTTTGTGTTGTTTCAGCAACTGGAGGTCACTGCTGTGCTCCACCGCCACTTTTCCTTCCAAGCCCTGACCTCTGATGACAGGGTTCCTGAGCTGGAAGGACTGATCCAACGGATGAAGGAGCACGCCACGGCCAAGGAGGACCTGGAGAAAAAGGTCCAATATGGAGCTCAGGCACTAGAGGAGGGGCAGCTGGCGGAGGAGCGGGTCATGCGAGCCTCAAGGGACACCGATCTTGCCAGCCGCTCCACCGAGTTCGAGGCGGCAAGGAAAACGTTGGCATCCAGCCAGGAGGTGGTTGTGTTAAAGACGAAGGCAGAGGCCTCGGAGGCGCGAGCGGTGGCTTCGGAGGCAAGGGCGACTACAACGGAGGAGATGTTGGGGTCGAAAGAAGCCGATCTCGCCCAAGCGTTGGGATGAAGGCGGCTGAAGTCGAGGCTAAGGGCAGGGTTGTCATCGAATATTTGGCCTCATATGCCCATCGATAACCCTGAACGAGTATGCCTCCCACTGGGTTGTTGATGCTGCAACTAAATGCGGTAGCCTCGGCACCAACCATCTTGGGCTAGCAGACTGGCTTTCTGGATGTGATAGAGATGGCTGGTGCGGTCGAGGATCACCGAGCTGTCGAAGTCTCCATCCCGGTTACATACGTCGGTCAAACCACGGTCGAGGTTCCAACCGCTGAGCCCGAGGCTACTGATGCTTCTCTGACCGAGGTCTTCGGTGCTGACACTTCTACCACCTGGGAGGCTGCTACCAAGGTTCCTTAAGCCGGGGTGACTGCTGCCGCCAATGGGGCCCCATAGTTTTGGCTTCTTTTTCTTTTTCGCTTTTGTATATGTATCTTTCCTTTCTTTTTGCCAAGGTCATGGGGTCTGTCCTAAAATCCTTATATTTTGTGATTACCTTGGGACCTATCCGAGGAATCAAACTTTCAATCAATGAAGCACCATTTGCAAAAATTCTTTCGGTTTTGTTTTTTGCTTGTTTTTGCATGGAATGTCGCGCCCTCCTATTCCCCCACTTCGATGCGTTTTCGTTAGATAGAGGTTGAGGTGCCTGAGGTGCGTAATGATCCGGATCCACACCTCCATTTCGAGACGTTCAATATTGGACCGAGCTCGAAGTAGCAAGGTGTCTTCCAGACATAAAAAACTTTTGCTGGTCCATAACCCCCACTACGAGACGTCCAATATTGGACCAAGTTCGGAGTAGCGAGGCTTTTTTTAGAATTAGAAATTTTTGCTAGTCCACACCCTCCATTTCCGAGATTCGTTATGCTTTGGGATGTAGAGAGTCATCGAGTCATCCAGGCTTAGAGTTGTGGCTAAGTCTCCATTTCTAGACACGGCAGGGTTCGAGATGTGGTGGGCGTTTTTCAATACTTAAGTCATCGTCTGGCCCATACCTCCCGTCCCGAGACTTTATAGTGTGGGTTGCAGGAAGTATCCCCCAAGACTTAAGTGTGTTTTTATGGCCCACACCTCCCATCCGAGACTCAAAATTGTTCGGGATGTAAGTGCGTTACCCAGGCTGAAAGTTTGGCTTACGTCCTTTATCCTGAGACACGCGAGCGTACGGGACACTGAGGACCTTATCCGGCACTTAAGTCATTCTCGGGCCCACACCCCCCATTCGGGACTCTCAGGGTTCGGAGTGCAAGGATTGTCCCCCGGACTTAAGAGTAGTTTTTTTCTGGCCCACACCCACCATCGATACTCAAAATGGTTCGAGATGCAAGGGGCGTCACCCAGGTTGAGAATACTGACTTTGTGATGTTGGTTATACACAGATATTGAAGGAAATGAATTCCTAATTGAATATCCAAAGTTGAAGTACAACAAAATGGAAAAAACATCCGAAGCCCTAAGCTGTGGCTCATTGCTAGTAGCGTCGTAGGTTGACGATGTTCCAGGCTCAGTGTATTGCTATACCGTCCATGTCGGCGAGTTTGTAGGCTCCTTTGCGGAGCACTTCCATGACGATATAAGGGCCTTCACAATTCGGTCCAAGTTTGTGAAGGTTACCTCCCTTAAAACATTGGGTTTTCACTCTGCTGTTATAGTACTAGGATGTGGCGCCCCAGGGCCGGGGGCCAGAAAATCTTAAACAATAAAGCAGATGTTATGAGCTAGTACTTCCAATTCACAATAATATATTAATCAAAGTTAATTAAAACACAGCGGAAAAGGTTAAATTTTACATTTTTGGTCCCACTACTATCCTCAGCACCCCGAAGCTCGCTCTACGATCGCCAGCGGACTTCGCAAAGGCCTGAAGGGAAAAGTAGCAACATGAGTATATAAAATATACTCAGTGAGTGACCCACCCCAGCAGCTCCCTACGTCAACTGCTAAGACACCGGTCAAACACCAACATGCATCACACCAGCAAGCATAGAAGCTAAAGCGTAAACAGATGCACAAAATAAAACCGCATGCCCATACATACTGTATGCAAACATAACATGCATACAAATACATAACTGGTATGCCAAGCCACTCCCGCATGCATACATCAGTCATGCATGCCAACAACGAGTAACCACCCATAACATAAGGGTAAATACAAAATTATTGTCAGCTAAAAATAAAGCTCAACAACCGATAAACCACCTTGCACTGAACCGCAAGATAAAACAATTTAAACATGCCAAAAGCGCTTAAGTCATCTAAGGCACAACACATAAAGACATAAGCTAATAAACAGATCCAAGACACCATGTCAATATGTTGTAATGATCCTAATTAATTGGATCCAAAGGCCCATAAAGATATTATAAAGCCCACTAATATGTGGATGCTAGCTATGGTAAAAAAGTCCCATATTAAGGGTGGAAGGATGAAATAGAAGTTTAAATATAGTAGGCTCCTAGCTACTAGCAACTTGAGCTCACCTTTTTTCAAGAGGGATGGCCACGTGTTCGGCCTGGGTTGTTAGGAAAAAATTAGGTGTCATGCTGCCTTGGAATGAGGTTCATGACAAGTGGTATCAGAGCAGTCGATTCTCGGACGTGCCGGTGAACAGAAGGATGTTATCTAGGAGAGGAACTAAAGCCGGAGTAAGTCAGAGAGGAACTGGGTGGAGGTAGCCAGGAGGGAACTGGGAGAGGAAGGTGACGTCGGAATGCGAGTGTTGTCCGGGGCTAGTCTAGCGGCACAGCCAATTCCGCTAATCCGGATGGTGACTGTCGGTATTGCATGTTCGCCGGGGCTAGACTTAGCGCACAGCCAAAGCCGTCCAGAGTAACCGCCAAGTGGTGTGAAGCCGGGCCCCAAGAGCAGCCGCCAAGTGACGTGAAGCCGGGCCCTTAGAGTAGCCGCCATTGGATTACAGCCGTCGAGACGCTGGTTCTTAAGGGGGATGGAATGTAATGATCCTAATTAATTGGATCCAAAGGCCCATAAAGATATTATAAAGTCCACTAATATGTGGATGCTAGCTATGGTTAAAAAGTCCCATATTAAGGGTGGAAGGATGAAATAGAAGTTTAAATATAGTAGGCTCCTAGCTACTAGCAACTTGAGCTCACCTCTTTTCAAGAGGGATGGCCACGTGTTCAGCCTGGGTTGATAGGAAAAAACTAGGTGTCATGCTGCCTTGGAATAAGGTTTATGATTGGCATACCAGGAAGAGAATATGCTGAGAATCCACCACTGTAAACATCCATAATATGCAGATCATGAATCGATTACAGATCTGAGCTGCGAGCTTTGATTAGACTAGATCTTGTGCTTTCTACCCCTCGCTTGAGATCGCCGCCGGAGAGATCACACACGAACAAGCAAATCAACAAACACCATGCGAGCAACTATTTTTGGTGCGAAATCGAATTGATTTCACAGGGTTTTCATTAAGAAAAGAATATCTGAAAGTAAATGCAGTAAAAATAACAAGCAACGGAACTAGAAACTGAAAAACAAGATCAAATTCAACATATCACTCCCCTCCAGAAAATGAGCTGCTAACAAGCTCTTATAAGAAAAAGAAGTGAAAATTACGAAATCGTCCCTAACGGTACACCATTTGCGCCAAGTCTCCTGCTAAATCTGACGGTTGAGGTTGAATCTACTTCATCTCATCCTACGGACTGCAACTCGCGTAGAATGACCGCGCGCCAAAACCTCTACGCCATCCTACGGACACGAAAGCATTCATCCAATGGTCTAAAACTGAGCAAGTTCATGACATATGTCAAAATCCGCACCCAACCCAAATCAATTATGCCATTGATATCTTGGATTATGGTAGGGTGAAATCACTAACCAAAATCAGTTAGTCCTCTCATGTTTAGTTTAGGTACCCGAATTGACCGACGATACAAAGGTTTGATTACCCGCTTCTAGTGCACATCCGAAGCACCAAACCTACGGTAGGGGCGATCTCACGGCGTCCCGTAAGAGATACTCAGTAGCCGCATGCCCTTCGGAAGGCACACCCCTGAGCCTCGCACACCGTAGGAACCACCCTAGCCAAGAGTGATCACCCTATGCCTATCGGCCTCAATAGAGACATCATTCATTAAGATTAACACTCCCGTTGTTAACCGCTCATCATACCGCCACCATAGTTGGTAAAAAACCACACGACCTCCGGGTACTAGACGAGCTCACAACTAAACCGCGCTAATCTTAATCCTCCTTACCTGGAGTAACTCTAGAGCAAGTCCGCTCACATACTCAATCAAATAGACTAAGTCCTGTTGGCACATAAGCGTATGTCACAATCCTGTTTACTAAAGTGCCGCTAGAGCTAAAGTCCGCTCTCGCACCTATCCAAGTAAACAAAACCACATAGTTATCCGTAATGCCAAACATATCAACCTCGTCCTACCACATGTATCTAAACCATACATCGCTTGGTAGAACAGAATAAAATCAAGCATGTTATACAAGTGAACTACATTCTATTCAAGTGTTTACCAAGTCAACATACTCAAACACTATCCATAGTAGAAATACATCACATCCACATGCTAATCCATATAAACCATGCTTTTAAACCCTGTAACGGCATATAACAATGTAAGCCATGAGCATCACAAATCCATGTTAAAACCCGAACATGATTATACTCATTTACACATGCCACAACCACATTGCAAGCATGACAACACATGTAAAGCATATATCAAATGCTAAAACATAGAAAGCAAGCATCGCTCTCGTATCCACAAGTCAGCCTATCACGAGTATAACAAAGGTACCTACCCACATACTCAGCAAGATAGAACTAACATACACACATCCCAGCCCGTTCTGTTACCGGGTATAGCAAGAATCATCTCTTCACATACCCACCAGAACAATAAAACAAGCAAGCCTAAACACGGCCATACAACATTACTTCTACCACATACATAGTGAAATAGAGTAATCCATCCAAGTGTTATCACATAACACATACCATACATCCACCACATGTATATCTAGAGCAATCAACTCAAATACATCGCAAGGCAGATCAATCATAAACCTGTTATCATATAAGCACTCCTGCCAATAATATCATTCGGGTCACACACCTCGATAATCATTCATGCAGGCAAACACATCCATAACATGTTGTCCATGCAACAAATTTTATATAACATTCCTGACATTCCTATTACATGCATACCTAGAACACCCGTTCACAAGCATGACTAGGCAACGTCAAAACCATGCATAAAATAGCATTCATAACCACCGCCAATATAGTCTAGCATAAAGACCTAATGCTCATCCCGGCGGCTAACAAACATACATAGTATGCTAAACAAACCACATGGAACATACCGAGACATCCAATTATGATTTACAAGCACATATATTACCACATGTACACCTAACATGTTATATATGAATCAAGCTTATAAATCACATAAATAATCGTCTCAAAATCCATATGAAACATCTACAAGCATACTATCACGAACGGTACAATCTGTTCACACACCGACTTAGAGAGGGATTAGTCACGCGGACAACCTAAGTTCAGTGTTACAACATCTCTACGTGGTATAACCAGCATAGGCGGCGCACACACAACGCTATGTAGAGTCAAGCACACACAAGTGCCGCAACAAACATGTCCCAAGCACAACAGATCCTACTAAGAGTATTAACCCGACAGTCATGCCCTAATACTCTTCCAAGTTGAAGACCAGGTCAACGACCCTACGACATGTATAACCACGCAGGCGGCGCTCAACTACACAAAGTAGTCAAGGTATGAAATAATGTTACCACACACTCATTCCTACTAGAGTATAAACCTGACAATCCTGTCCTTATACTCACTCAGGCAACGAGAAAGCCGGTAACATGTTATATATAAAACCTGTGTCAACCGACAAACCAACAGATATCACATCTATCTAGATATCCCAACTAAATATGTTATAATTATAGGCCACCACTACTAAGGTAATAGCCTAGCCAACTCGCTATAATATCCGACCAAGTAGGATATCCCGCCAATAACATGCTAGTAATCAATACAATGTTATGCTAGTATACAAAATACATCAAGCACAACATAAAACAACAGAAACAAGTGAGACCGTGGGGTCACTCACCTACGTCGCGGTCCTACCGACCCGAGACCCGACAAATGGCGAAATCCCTCGGAACCAACCAAAATCAACCTCGCCTACGCGTTCCCGAAATCGTGGCGACGCGACGGAGCGATTGGCTTCATCGGAGATCCTCGCCGGAGGTGGCCAGACGGCGGCGGCGACGGCGACAACGACTGAACGGCGGCGATCGGAAGAGGCGTCGGTAGCCAGCACCACGAGCATGCCCAGGAAGGTGGCGGGGATTGTCGGCGGCGGCCGGAACGGCGACGACACGGAGATCCGGTGCGGCCGAGAGGGGGAGAAAGAGCTCCGCGGCGGGGAAACACCTCTAATCCGTGGCGTCGGCGCCCAAGACGACTCTGGTAGCGGCGGCGAGTCGCGGCGGGCAACGGCGGCGACGAAACTAGCGGAGAGAGAGAGAGAGAGAGAGAGAAGAGATGCCGAGCAGCCGAGGAGGAGAAACGGCGACGGCGCACGCCCGGCGAGGCGGTCGGTGGCGATCGGCGGGCGGCGCGGCGTCCGGCGCTATCGCGAGCGAGAGAGGGAGGGAGATGCGCGAGAGAGAGACGCGAGAGTGAGAGAGATGGGTGCGGGCGCGTCGGGCTCGAGCCAATTGGCTCGCCCACGCGTCCGCGCGCACCTGGTCTCGGCTAGGCCGAGCCAACTTGGCTCGGTCCGCCGAGTCCAGCCCAAATTGGGCCCAAGCTGGCCCAAAACGCTTGATTTCGATCAAATCAAATTCCGAGTCAAATCAAGCAACTAAGAATCAATCAAAATCCTCAATTGATCTAAAATCACCCCGATAATACCTAACCGTTAATCGAGACCTTACATGGGATGTCCATTGCTTATATGCCTATGCTCGGATCAAAGCCACCTCTTTGCGTTCGTCTTAGGAGATCCAGGTCGTTACGGAGTCCTCCGTCGTTGTCGTCCTTGTTGAAATACTCTACGCGAAGGGAGGGTTCGCCGATCTTCACTAGGATGACAACTTCTGCTCTGTATCTGAGGTTGAATGGTGTTTCTTCTGTAGATCTGTGGTGGGTCGTTTGGTATATTAGACGCCCCATTTTGTCCGGGCTATCGTCCCAATTTTACTTGATAAGCTCGATTAAGATTAAAATCTTAATTCATTTTATTTTGGCTTAATTTGAGATTATTTGGACATATAGGATTGTTTAGAATTCTAATGGGGCTGCACATGAATAAGATTTTCGCAAAAAATCGAATATTTATATGAGGGGCCGTTTTCGCCAAAGCATGAAATGCAGAGATCAGGTTTCGCAAAATCTTTGGTCTTTTTTGTAAATTTGCAAACAAGAGGGTTTACTTTATAATACACAGAAAAAATAGAGACAAGATGAGGGAGCACGCCGCCTGCAGCCCCATATCCTTCCCATCAAACATCATAGCCACCTCTCTTCTCCATCATGTCCATTCTTATGTCCTTAAGATAGCCTATAAGTGGGGAAGAAATGAGGCTGGATAGGGAGAGGGGGATTATTGTTTTGAGAGAGATTGAGGAGGAGAGAGAGAGGAGAGGAGGAGAAAGAGGTCCAGAGAGAGAGAGAGAGAGAGAGGTAGTGAAGCTACGAGAAGAGAGGGAGCGAGTGAGGCTGTGAGAGACACCTCAATCGTCCTCTCTTCGACCTCACAGCCAACACCGTCACCACCGTCGCCATCGCTAATGCTGCCGACGCCGAATCTAAGGTTGCAACCGAATGCAAGAACCAACACCGTATACATCCGAAACTCAGGTAAATCCTATCAAAAAATCTGCATAATAATCATCACTATCCAGAGGCTACTTAC
Source organism: Xerophyta viscosa (assembly GCA_002076135.1). Lineage (NCBI taxonomy): Eukaryota > Viridiplantae > Streptophyta > Magnoliopsida > Pandanales > Velloziaceae > Xerophyta > Xerophyta viscosa. Next base: position 64,696 of record MJHO01000257.1, read on the forward strand.
GGCCGTCGTGGATCGCCGCCGGCGAGCCACAGTGACCGGAAAACAAAATAAAAATAAATAACATAAAGTTGCACCACACTATATCTCATCACATGGACCACGAAACGTAATTTCAACCATACCATCGAACTCAGGACCCTTGAAAACTTTAGGAACACCTATCTTATTGTCAAAATCCAACGACCCCCGAAACGCGCCGAAAAGTCGCAAATCCGAAAACTCGCTAAACGAAGCTCCGAAAGCGATTTTTGACGTCTCCATCGAGTCGGGAGCAAGCCAAAACCCTACGTGGTGATTACGGGGCGCCGCCGGGCAGCGGCGACTGCGAGCTGCGAGCTCGCTTTTAATAATGGTAACCGGCCAAGCCGGTTACCTAGCCCAGCGGGCGCGTGGGGCTAAGCTCTGCCCGCCTGGGTCCGAGCCCATTAACACCCAAAATTCATTTTTTTTGCATTTTAAGCCCTTAATTCAGATAACTAACCAATTTCTAACCCTTAATTTCAATTTAATCGCTCGAAACAAGTTAGCTACACACATTTGACTAGATATTTATGTCTAAATAACATGGGACGTGAGTATTAACAAAGTTGGGTATTAATCGTGTTTTGTTACGCATTATTAATATGAATAAGCACAGTGCAAGGGTGATTATCCGATCTCTACACCGTAATTCACTTTTCAAAAATAAAATAAATTTTTTCTCATAAAATTAAGATTAGAGTGAGACGGGTATCCGATCTCTACACCTTAATTCATTTTTTGAAAATAAAATAAATAATCACTTTTTTATCGTAAAACTGAGATTAGAGGAAGGTGGTTATCCGAATTTTACATCTAAAAAAAAAAATTCTACAACGCAATGAGGCGATGAAGAGGAAACGGAAACGCGTTGAGCCCCGACAAAATCAAAATAGAACTTTCTTTTTAATAGTTTTAAGATTAGGATGAAGCGGTTACCCGAATCCTAAATCTTATTCTAACGCACACAAAAATCAAGCAATTAAATCACCTCGTGCATAATTTCATAAATATATTTTGAAAATTTATCAGTTTAAGAGGAGAATGAGGTGGTTACCCGATTTCTCCCTTTTATACTAATTTATTATTCAAATTAGAAAAAAAAATCATAAAATTTCAATTTTAAACCTTAAGCCACTTAATTAAGAGTACCCTTTTCGGAGGGGCTTTGTGGGGGGTGTTCCGTCTTCCTCACATGTAACCGACGAACAAGCTCAAGAATCTCGAATTTGCCTTATCCGGTTTCCTCGATTTTCATTGAATATCTAGGTGGCTACTCCAAACCTTTCTTCCCCCGCCTCACCGCGAGGAAGGTCATCAACAGGTATGCCGAAAGGACGATAGGGAGGATGTCATCCAACTGCCGGCCGCACCTTCCAGCCTCTTACGCAGCCTTCCAGGATAGTTTTGTTGACGTTCTCGACTTGACCGTCGCCTGAGGATGGTAGATAGAAATGAATCGGTGCTTGCTCCCGAGCATCTCATAGAATAGTCAGATCTCAGGGTTGTCGAACTACCGGCCGTTGTCCTTGATGAGTACCTTTGGCACCCAAAACCTGCTGATAACAGACTTCTCCATAAATTTTTCCACAGCTTGGCCAGCTATGGTGGTTGGCTCAGCGTCTAACCACTTGGTGAAGTAGTCGATCGCGTCGATCAAGAACTTCTGCTGCCGAGCTGCGGTAGGGAGAGGTCCCAATATATCTATGCCATCCTGGGCGAATGGCCAAGGGGCCACGATGTTGCCTACTGACTCGGCAGGGAAGTAAGGAATCTTAGCGTGCAACTGACACTTCTCACATTTGCTGACATATGCGTCGGCGTCTTTTAGTAAGATCGGCTAGATTTACCTTGCCTAAAGATAGATATTTTGCGCGTATGAGCGCCGTTGTAGTTGGAGCACATCCCCTCGTGAATTTCTGCCAACACCGCCTGAGCGGCTTTTGGTCCTAGGCACTTCAGGTAGGGAGCCGAGAAAGATCTCCGGTACAGATGGTCCACTATGATTAGGAATCGGGCCGACCGCCGTTTCAGCTTCTCAGCCTACTTGTCGTTCGGGACTGCCCCAGCATCATCCAGTTGTTTACAATGTCAAACGTCAGAATTTCCTCTTCTTGGGTAGCGGGGTGTTGCTACTCCTTGACGAAAATAGTCGTTAGAGCTCCTCTGGCTGCCCCCGACGCTGGCTTGGACAAGGCGTCGGCCTCAGTGTTCTGCTTCGAGGTATGTGCTAGACTTCGAAGAATTGGAAATCCTTTTACAGGTTGCGGAATTTGCCGAGGTAAGCCGCCATGTTATCATCCTTTGCATCAAAATTCCTGCTGATCTGGTCCGCTATGGGCTTTGAGTCCATGTAGACCAGCAGGTGTTTCGACCCAAGCTTCCTTGCCACCTTAGCTCCAGCGACGAGGGCCTTCTACTCAGACACATTGTTTGAGGTGGAGAAACCTTATCTAATGGCGTACTCGAGCCGAGCCCCTCCAGGGCTCGTGACTATTAGCCCTACCCTACTTCCTTCAGATTTTGATGACCCGTCCGAATGTAGGATCCAAGTGTTGGATTCGGCAGGAGGGTTTTCCTTGGCTTGATCATTGAGTGCGATTAGCATTGCCATTTTCATAATGAAGTTAGTGAGGACTTGTGCCTTTATCACAGGTCTCGGTATATGCTTAATATCGAACTCGAGGAGTTTGATCGCCCATTTAGTCAGCCATCCCGAGACCTCGGATTTCGCTAGGATCTGCTTCAGCGGCTAGTCCATCAACACATGGATGGAGGGCACATGGAAGTATGGCCTCAAACGCCTCGATGTCATGACCAGTGAGTATGCCACCTTCTCCGCCGCTGTGTACCGCGTTTTCGCGTCCTTCAGAATTTTACTGACGTAGAATACCAATTACAAAATTAAATGTCTTTGTAACTATTACATGAAACATGCTAATGTCAAATTATGAGAGTGTTACAAGTGTTTAGCAGTGTAAATCATTAAACCATTTGAAGCGACTCATTCAATGTATTTGAATGACTAGATGAATGTTGTAGAATTAGCCAATACATGTAGAAAAATTTATGTCAACATGCTTGATAATTCTCTTGGTTTTGACAAAAAATCAACTCAACATTCAAAAAACATAATTAATTATGGCAAATCAAAAGATTCAAAAGTAAACCAAACTAAACCAATTCATGAAAGTAATTTTGACCAAACATGAGCCAAACCAGTGAACTAATCACTAAACGAAGTTGAACCACTCACTGAATTAGGTTCATTTAGTTACTGAAGCAATCAGTAAATCGCAGTGAACTAATCAGTGGATTGCACCAATTAATGAACCAGACGAACCATTCACTGAACCAATTAGTGAACCAACTCAATCAGTGAACCAATCACTTAAGTTATTAGATCCGATTGGAGTCCGGCCTATGCGGGTTTAATCCACAAACCGATAACTTGAGTTACAGGGTCGGCTGTAATGGAGCCTATTTATTCATAATAAGCTGCAATCCCATTTATTAAATAATTAGGTCCAAACTGGTTAACTTAAAAATAACTGATGGAATAATCTGTTAACCAGCAACCTGCTCCAGACGTGAATTTAAAATCAAACATTGACCTCGTTACCTGCGCCCGTAATGCCTTATCTTTCTTACTCGCAAAGTTATAATTCATGCAAACATTATAGTAGCTGCCTCGCATGCAGACGTGTGCAACGACTTGCGTGCGTGCGTTATGACAGTTATTCTTCTGTGCTCACGGGCGGCGGTAATGACGACATCGATCGCGCTTTCTTATAGCGATGGTGATGGAGACTTGTGACGACTCTGGTGTTGCCCATTGCAACCATCCTTTGCGGCTTCTTTTGCTATTGCGTATCTTTATCAGACTCGATGACTGTGGAGGCTTCTCCGCGCGTCGGCAATAACGAGAAGTGATGAACGACAGGTCGTAACGCGGCTATGCGGCGAAGCTTTCACCTCGCCTCTCTCTCTTCGTCTTTGCGCGGCGAAGCTTTCACCTCGCCTCTCTCTTCGTCTTTGCTTATGTTGCATTGGGTGCAACTAGAAAAACGAATAAAACAAACGGTGGCGGACTGACGCGCTCCGGTCGAGGGCGTCGGGACCACCCGCAGCATGAGAAAATACTTAGTGAAAGAGAGTGATCCAAGTGGATCTTGGGCGAAGGAGGACCAAGATCACCCGAGGTCGGCATGGCCAAGACCAAGATGGGTATGACCAAGACGGAGCCAGGCAGAGCCGAGACCGAGGCAGCAGAGTTGGACCGAGGCAGGTGCGACCGAGACCGAGGCAAGCACAACCGAGACTAAGGCAGGCAAGATCGTGGCCGAGCCAGGTGCGACCGAGATCCGAGGCAGGCAAGACCAAATCCGAGGCATGCACGACCGAGACCAAGGAGGCATGACTGCGACAGAGGAAGGTGTAGCCGAGAACGATACAGGCGCGACCAAGACCAAGGTGGAGGTATGACCGAGACCGAGGTGGCACAGCCGAGATCGAGCCATTTCGCAGGCGCGCAAGGTCAGACGCGGAAGGCGAAGGGTCGGTTCAATGAACCGGGACAAAGATCCCGTTGGAACCCTCACCAGGAATTTATTGCACCATTAATTGTAAAGTAGCTGATTAGCAAATAGTTAATGTATTTATGTTTGTTTATAAATATCAATGAGAAAACCGGGTTTTGGGATCTTTGCCACCCACCAAAATTCTATCTTCATAATCGTGTTGTTCTACCATTCGGCCACCACTCCTAGTCTCCCTAGATCCTAAATATTCTTCCTACTTGTTCTCCGGGTTAAACAGCCTTGAGATCGAGTATGGATCAAGTGGTATCAGAGTTAGACGTGAGGAGCGCTTAGGAGACGCAGTGGAGTACAACAAGAATCCCTAGCCGAGAAACATGGTGATCCAAACATGGACTAGGAGTCACGACGAAGGCGCAAGAGACTCCACATCCGGTCACGGCTACACAGTCACGGAGGTGCGTGGAGATGAGCGCTTGATTAGGATCGAAGAGCGACTAACACGGTTCGAGGAGCAGTTCAATACCATGGCATCCAAAACGGACAAGACCATTGCAAAGTTGGCAAATGCAACGACCGACCAGATCACAAGGTTGGCGAGCTTGACCAACGAGCAAATCTCAAGCTTGGTGCACCTCGTGCAACAGAAGGTTGGGAACCAAGCACGGGCAGCTACCCTGACACCCGAGCTGAACACGGGTATATTCCGGACGTCAGCGGAAAATGAATCCGTAGAGGAGAGGTGAGCCTTCCTTAGTGTATGATGGAAGTTGATGGAGAGATAATGGATGGGTGGATCAATCAAATGGAGAGTTATTTTTCTCTCTATAACTATGAGGACTCGCAATGTCTTGCGTTCACGAGACTCAAGCTAGTGTCACATGCGCTAATTTGGTGGAATGCACATCTACGGAAGTATGGTTCCACGGGAATCACATGGGTGTCTTTCAAGAAACAACTCAGGGAGCAATTCTATCTCGTGGGATACAAGAAAGCAGAGATGTCAGCCGTGCGGACCCGCACGCCTAAGCTCACTGGCCGGGCCGGACCGCCGTCTAAAAAAATAAAATAAAAATTGAGCCATATAAAATTAATGAAAGAATAATTTTTATTGATATGTTAACGCAATTATTACAACTAAAATTAAAGAACAAAATATTTGCTAAAAAAAATAAAAATTTATTTTTCTAACATCTCTACAACGAAGAACGACGTCCATAGCAAAGAAAACGCACAACAAAATATAAAGTTAAGAAGGTCCTAGAGCTTAGATACCCTAGTTCGGAGTACCCCACAACTTAGATATCCTTGGTGCCACCTAGGTATACTCGGCCCTCGGGAACATCCACGTTATGGTCAATCGAAATAGTCTCCCCAGAGGTTAACGGGGTGTAATCCAGAGAAGCGGAACCACGATGAGCCCTCGCGAGCCGTTCCTTTGTATCTTCGAGCTGGGCCCTCAGGAACCGATTCTCTGCTTCAAGGTCGCTCACTGTGAAGAGCAGATCAGCAACCAGGACCTCTTTGTGACGATTGTCGCTATCGAGATCCTCAACTCTCCTGCGTATTCTCTCGACTTCCACGAAGAGCTCCCTGTTCTTTGTAGCCAACCTCTCGGATAAGTTCAATGCCAGCGTCGTTCGCCATCACGGATCACCCCGAACTTCACAACCAGGAGGTTAAAAGGGGAAGAATGAAACTTGGCAAGAAAAAAGGGAAGAGGATGAGGGGTATTTATAGAGTTTTAGTTAGAGTTTAAAATCTTTTTAAAAATAAAAATAAAAATAAAATAAAGCTGGCAGCAAAAAGCAACGTCTTAGCCGTTGCAAAAGCTGCCGTGCGGTCCAGCCTGGCATCCGCGGGCCGGCCCGCAAGACGATCAGCGCGGGGCCGAGCTGCAGCCCGTACGGCCTGGCTCCGGGCTGTGGTACGGTCCGGGCCGCGGACTTTTTTGACATCTCTACAAAAAAGCGTGGTTGAAAAAGTGGCTCTTTCTCAAGCAAGGTGAGAACCAAAGTGTACAAGATTACACCACCGAGTTCCGGAGACGAGCCTTGGTAATGGGAGTGAGGCTACAAGAGCAAGAGATTCTTCGCAAATACTTAGCGGGTTGCGTGAGGAGTTGTTTAAAGAAGTTGACCTAAATCCGATCAAGGATATAGGTGATGCATGCAAAAAAAGCCATAGTTTACGAGTAGATCCGTACGCGTGGGGTACCCAAACCGAGCACCAAAAGTGGATCGGGCGCAGCGAAAGGGACGACTCAACCGATCCCTCAAGAAAAGACGAAGGCAAAAACTTGTGCACATTGCAACACACTCAAACTAAGTGTTGGAATCTCCATCCAGAGTTGGCGCGAAGCGAGGCAAGGGAGCCGAGGGCAGAGGCAAGACCATAGTCACAACGGTGAATGAAGATCCGACCTCCCTCAAGATGGAGGAGGAGGATCTGACCCTAGCATTCATGGTGCGAGCTAAGGAGAAGGAGGTGATGCCAGTGGCCGAGACCCCCTCTAATGGCAAAAGAGTGAGAAGAGCTCTTCATAATGAACATCTAGGTGAAGTCCAGTATGACACATTGCATCGTGGACCGCGGGTGTCAAAAAAATCTAATTTCTGAGGAATTAGTCAATCAATTAAATTTGGAGACTGTCCCCTACGAGAAGCCTCATGTGTTGGAATGGCTAAACAGCACAAGCGGGGAAATGGAAGTCACACGACGTTGCAAGGTCGAGTTCATGGTGACGGCACGGTTCATTGATGAAGTGATGTGCGAGACCGAGGCGGGCAGAGCCGAGACCGAGGCCGGAAGACCGTGGCCGAGGCAGGTGCGACTGAGACAGAGGTAGACAAGACCAAATCCGAGGCAGGCGTAACCGAGATCGAGGCGGGCGCGACCGAGACAGAGGTGGAGGCATGACCGAGACCGAGGTGGCACAGCCGACACCAAGCCATTTCGCAGGTGCACAGAAGACGAAAGATCAGGCGCGAAAGGCGAAGGATCGGTTTAATGAACCTACACAAAGAACCCGTTGGAACTGTCACCAAGAATTTATTGCACCATTAATTGTAAAGTAGTTTATTAGCAAATAGTTAATATACTTATATTTGTTTATAAATACCAATGAAAAAACCGGATTTTGACATCTTTGCCACCCACCAAAATTTTGTCTCCTTAATTGTAGTGTTCTACCATTCGGCCACCACTCCTAGCCTCCCTAGATCCTAAATATTCTTTCTACTTGTTCTCCGGGTTAAATTAGCCTTGAGATCGAGTTTGGATGAGAGGGTGACCGAAGTTACTCTTCTCGGGTACACCCGAGGCCGATTGACATGGATTCTGGTAGCTTCAGGCCTTGCCTTCAATGGAGAAGTATGAGATTAGTAGTATTGATGCCAGTGAAGATAATCGATGGTCCTTGGCATGAAGATAATCGTGCTGAAGCGGATCATTGCATTGCTCGTTTTCACGTCCATCGATGTAACTCCGGCAAGGTAAAATGAGTTCCGGCAATGAGGATGGTTGTCAGAGTCATCATCTAGATGCTCTCTCCAAGTCCCATGCCTATCTCAAGTGGCATTGCCGAGAAGTTATTTAGCGAATTTATATTCTTTGGTTCCTCATAGACCTTTTGGATGCTTGCACCTATTGGGGTTGACCAAAATATGCCAACAACTATTTCAGTAAAGTAACTACAGAAGCATCGAAGATAATCTTATAAGCTGGTAGTACTGTTTTAACTTTTAAGTTGGTGCTAACAGTTAGGGCTAGTCATATATTGGTCCGGATCGAAAAATTGGACTAGACTGGTAGGTTTGGTTCGGTCTGTACTGGTAAAGAGTCTGCATCCTTGTTTTAGCTTATGTTTCGTTTCGGTTTAGTTCCATCCAAAATCAGAAAACAGGACTAGTTTAGAAGGCCTTGCCCATGATTTGATGATAAAAGGCTTTTAAAAGTTAAAAAGGCCTAGTTAGTCAGTTGGTGAAACAAAATAGTCTTTAAAAGTTACAACTCTAGCTCCAAACGTCAGTTTTAGCCGAATCAGCCCCACTTTCTCGATCCTTGCATTTTCTCTTTTTTTTCTTCCATTGTTCTCCTCTCCCCGCCTCAATGCCAAGTTCCGACCATCAGACCTCAATGTCATCATCACTCACCGCCAATAACGCAGTTGATGTACTATTTTAATTCCCAACTCTCTCCTAGTTCGATTTTGTTTCTCTTCTTTCTTCATGATCTGGGTTTTTCATATATTATTGTGAATTTTCTATCTTTTCAATCTTTGATTTGGAGCACATTTTTTTGGACAATTGACTAAATTATGGATTTTTTTGTTGAATAATGAACAATATTGTTGGTACAATATATAATATTATTTGGAATGAAAATTTGAGCTTTATAGTAATTTTTATTTTCTAATTTTAAATGGTCCAATCCGGTCAGGTTTGCCGATCTATTTTTTCCGACTGATTTGATCCAATTCCCTGTCTTCTGTTTGGTTTTGAACCGGTCCTCGGTTCGGTCTGAACCAGTTAGATCCAGTTTTGGAACATTGAACAGCCCGAATAGAATTATCTTGAACTTTTCTTTGGAGATTGGGGAGAGAGTGGCGACGCCATGAAGGTGATAGTTGTATCTTAGTTTGCTCTATTTATCGAAACTCTCTTGTATCATCTTTCTCCTAGCTTGAACAGTATACTAGCTTATGGAGATTGTTGCACTTGCTTAGCCAAAAGGCTATAAACTAGTAACATTAAACACGCAATACCCTACGAAAAAAAAAAGGCTATGAATTAGTAGCACCTTGAATCAGTCATGTCTTCTTATGGATGAATCTTATGAGTTTTACCTGTCATGCATGTCATAATGCACATTTTGTTAGCTTGAAAAGATTATTATTTGAATTGAACAAGTTGGTTCTTGGGTATGGGATTTCATATTATTGAAATGATCGATTAAATTTACCTCTGAATTTGTTCATCTATTCTTATTATTCCGTTGTTATTACTGTTGTTGTTCTTCTTCTTAAAAATGTTTTGCCAAGTGATAATTTTCCTATGAGCCAAGAGGCTTATCCATCTCCTAATTATTTGCTAATTGCCCTTTACTGCTTACACTTAAGACTGTTGGAAGAACCTGCTGCTTATGGAAAGTTTGGATTGGCTAATCTTTTGGAGCTAAGGGAAGAATGCTTAAGAGAGTTCCAATTTGCCGATGCTTATGTAACCATCAAGCAGAGGTTGGTTTGTTTGGCAGTATAGTAATTATATGATTCTAATGTTGTTTGATTTGATCAACCGATTACCCTATCGACAAGCAATTGTTTGGTGACTGCTGATTCCTTTCACATTCTATTATAAGGTAGTTTGAAATGCAACTCAACATCACCCCTATGTTTATGTAAAACCATCCGTACAAAGCGCACATTCCTATGCATGAGATATTCCCAAAATTGCTACTTGGATATCAGCTTTAGAATGTAATTCAACGATTCTATTGGACAGGGAGAATGAGGCTTCTCTTGCTGTTTTGGCCGACCTACTTATGGAACTTGACTTGATGAATGAGGTATGATAAATTCCAGCATCACTGAGGTAAATCTTTTATAGGTTTGCCGCACCAAATTAATATTTTGTGCATGGGAATATGAATGTTGTTTATGTTCTTGAGTCTTTTTGTGGTAAATGCAAGATTCATGTTCTGTTTAATAAGATTATAAAATTTTGAGTCATTTTAAGCCATTATGGTTATTGTCCTGCAAAATTTATCATAAACATGCCTTGCAGAATTACTACTTATTTTTATTTAAAACATTATTTGTCATCCTTTTATAGTTATATAGCGCCAATGTATTTGCATTTCCAGTATGAATGAGATTGTAAAAGATAAGCTCAAAAAAAAAGGAAAAAGAAATAAAATAACTTTGGTTGTAGACGAGTAAGGCTGTCTAGTGCTATGATTCTTGTTAACACTTGTAGACACCTCATTTGTCCAGGCTATCGTCCCAATTTTACTCGATAAACTCGATTAAGCTTAAAATCTCGATTTACACAATTAAATTTATTTTGGCTTAATTTGAGACTATTTGGACTTATAGGATTGTTTAGAATTCTAACGAGATCGCGCACGAATAAAAAATTTTCGCGACAATCAAATAGTTATACGAGAGGAGCCATTTTTGCCGAAACAGAAAATAGAAGCCCAGAGTTTTGCAAAATCAATATGGGCCGTTTTTGCAATTTAGAAAACATAAGGATTTTAGGCGTAGTATCGAAAAAACTCAACGCAGCCACGCGCTAGCGATCGTTGCGACCCACGTTCGCCGCTCACGATCACGCAACGGTCACCCACGTCGCGCACTCCTCTTCGCCCTTATATATGAGCGAAAGGTTCGAGTCAGGAGAGGACGGGGAACGGAGAGAGAGAGAGAGAGGAGGGAGATCGAAGGATCTCAAACGTGCCTTACCCACCTGTTTCCTAATTTCCGAGAAAAATTAGGTGGCGACTCCGAACCTCTTCTCCAATCTGGAGGAAGGTCGTCAACAATACTTATTTAAACTTTACCTCCAACTGGGTGATTACTTTGTCAGATAAAATATGACTACAGGTGTCAGTATCATATCACAAGGTTTAAATACCACTAGGTTTAATAAGGAAACACGTGGTGCTATTAAGAAAGCGACGGTGGATTCCTTTTTTGTAAGTATCGTCCCTAAGTCCTAAATTTTGACAAGTTGCAGTGCAACTAAAATGTAAGCAGTATTGTCATGCTATTGCATTAGTATATACACCACAACTTCATCCTAGCGAATAGTTGACTTTGTATGTGACCTTTATAGGGAAGATGACTCTGCTTATGTGCTATTCTTGCATATCTATATTTTTCTTTGGTAATACAAATTTCCTCAACATTGTTATGTGGGGAGGTGTTCCTTCTGCACACTCATAAGAGTAGCTTTTGTAGGAAGATCGACTGCTTGCACTTATAGAAGGCGTTCTTGCTGCCAATATTTTTGACTGGGGATCCCGTGCTTGTGTCGACCTCTACCACAAAGGAACCATCATTGAAATTTATCGCATGAGTCGCAATAAAATGCAACGTCCTTGGCGGGCAAGTTACAAACTATGCACAAGATAATTTATGCCTGCTAATTATAAACATCTTTCTATTATTGAATTTTCTGGGTCTACTGTTTAGGTGGACGATTTTGATATGTTCAAGGGACGAATGCTTGGGCATGGTGACCAGAAACCCAAACCTCACAAAAGAGCGTTACTATTTGTTGATAACTCAGGTGCTGATGTTGTTCTTGGAATGCTTCCACTTGCTAGAGAATTGCTTCGTCATGGGACTGAGGTACTATTCAATGATGAGGAGTTTGTGACTTTTTAAATAATATTCGTTCGTTAACCTTAGATAATGTTGTACTTTTAACTCCCATTGCATATGTCTGCATAGTATTAGCACACATCTGTAAAATAAAGGTCTTGCACTATGTTTTAACTGATGGTAGTCATACTAATATAATAGCCTTGTCCTGCAGGTGGTTTTAGTTGCTAATTCTCTGCCTGCTTTAAATGATGTTACTGCTAATGAACTTCCTGAAATTGTTGCAGAAGCTGCAAAGGTTAGTATAATCCATAAAGCTTCTGTTTCATTCCTCTCCTTCTGCCCTGTCTTGGCTAAACCAGATTGTGATAATCAGTATCTCCTAGTAATAGGCTGTGTATGTAATTGCAGCACTGTGATATCCTAAGGAAGTCTGCTGAAGCTGGAGGGTTGCTTGTGGACGCAATGGCTAACATCCAGGATGGATCAAAACGTGATGCAGAATCTGTTCCTCTAATGGTTGTCGAGAATGGGTGTGGGAGTCCATGTATAGACTTCCGGCAGGTCAGCTCAGAGCTTGCCGCCGCTGCCAGGGATGCAGATCTTGTATGTTGGGGTTGTTAAAATACAAAGATCTGTTGTCAATATACATAGAAATTTAGTACTTAGACTGCTTGGTGCTTTTTGTTCCGATGCAGATAATCTTAGAAGGAATGGGCCGAGCTCTTCATACCAATTTCAATGCTCTCTTCAAATGTGATGCCTTGAAGGTGCGGACTTTCCCATTTATATCTTCTATATATGAAACATTTCTTTGTTAAGGCTGCATTTATTTTCCTTTATTTGTTGTTTTGAAGTTTATAACACCATGATATAGGTAAAGAAGCTGTACTTATGGAGAAATTGCCTCCTTATAATGCTGACATCTGATGGTAGTTTTTGATGTTTGCAACATTTTTGTGGGACTTTAGTTTGGTTCAGGAGTTGAATCATGCAATAGCTGCTGAATCCAACTTATGTCTTTGTAGAGTTATGCTGTTATGCATCATATCTTTTGACCTCTGTCTGACCTTTTCCTCCTGATCAGCTTGCTATGATAAAGAATCAGAGGCTAGCTGAGAAGCTCGTGAATGGAAACATATATGACTGTGTTTGCCGGTTTGAACCGTGCGTTCAGCAGTCATAATTTGAAGCTTGTTATATCTCGTTACCGTACAACTTATTGACGGGCAAGACAACTGCACATTTACTGTATATGATTTCTGGATTTGGTTATGCATTCTTTAAGACATTCCAAGAGAATCTTAACTTATATTTTTATCTGTATTGCATATGCCAATATGATGATCTTTTGCTGCATCTTTCATTCAAGTAAGGTGTAAACACCTGCTTCGTTTCTTGCGCGTCATTAGTTTCTTGTGCGTCATTATACATATAGTTCTGGTCATCTTAATGTTAATAATGGTGCTGGAACTGCTCGTCCTCTGTTCTGTAGTATCATTCATAATGCAACAAGGTTGGCCATTGTGCGCTTGTGCTTGGAATTAAAGCCCCAAATCACCTCCTGAATTTAACAAATGTTCAAATTCACCGCTTACAATTGGTTCATGCCGAAAACTGCATTTTCCCCCTTCTCAGGGTCCTACAACGCTATAACATCCATAGACCTTCATTCAATTCCGTACTAGTTCCTGCAAATTTCAAAGGGAAAACATTCGAGCATCTAGTTTTCATGTATGGATAAATTAGAAAATAAGCAGGATAACAAGCTACGTAGCACGAACACTTTGCAAATATTGACGTCTCTGTGCACATATCAGACATGACACTTCTCCGGCATGTATCTGACAGGCCACGTGGCGTGTCCCAAAAAAATTAAAAAAGAAATATCGAACACGTTTGTCGGACACTTCTATTCACTATGTTCGACATAGGTGTTGATATTTATATGATTTTTTTAAATTTATTTTTAAAAAAAAAATTGTTGTTTTTAGAAGAGTTACATACCATATGTAATTAGTAATATAATATAGTTATATACTCAAATATTATTATTTTTAACCAAAAAATATTATATTTTTTTTTTTCTTTTTGTTTTAGTTGATATAATTAGACTTTTAGTGTTTAGATTTATTTCAAAAACGTGAAATATTATATTATAAATGAACATATGTTGACGACCTTCCTCCGGATGGAGAAAAGGGGTTTGGAGTCGCCACCTAATTTTTATGAAAAATTAGAAAATCGGGATAAGGCACGTTAGAGATTCTTTGGGTTCGTTGTCGGTTACGTATGGGAAAGACATGACACCTCCACAGCGCCTCTCCGAGGAGGGTACTCTTAACTAAGTTATTTAAACTTATTTAAAGTAAGATCATTTCTTTATTTCTACTTAAAAATGTTATAAAGAATATTTTATTTTTTTTTATTGTATTTTTTAAATTTTTTTTTTATTATTTTTTTTTTTATTTATTAATTGTTTTTAATTTTTTTTTTTTTTTATTTTTTTATTTTTTTTTATATTTTATTTTCATTTACTTTATTTTATTTATTCACTAAAGTGCAAGAATCGGTTAAGCCGCCCCATCATGACTTTAATGATAATGTCTTATTCTAAGTGTCGAAATCCTATGTCGTGTCCTTTTATTTCTTGGTGTGTGTGAAAATATTTGTTTTTGTTAAGTGGGGCTCAACGTATTTTCGTTTTCTCTTCATCGTCCCTTTTTAAAATAGTTAGAGATGTAAAATTCGGATAAACCACCTCTCTTTAATCTCAGATGTTAGTTAACCAACTTGCTATATTTTATTTTTTTAGATGAATTTTTAGTTTAAGCGTAAAGATCGGTTAAACCGCCTCATTATAGCCCAAAAAATGTTTATCAAATGAATTAATGATTTATTAATTTTTATATTTGAAAATTTTATTAAGGTGTAGAGATCGGTTAAACTGCATCACTTTAACCTCATTTTTAAAGATTTATTAATTTGTATTTTTAAATTGTATTTAAGGTGTAGAGATCGGTTAAACCGCCTCACTCTAATCTTATTTTTAAAGTGTTTTGGTGTTTAAAATTTATTTTATTGATAAAAATGTAGTTAAAATAGGTTAATTATTTAATTTATGGTCCAAAATCTAAGCAAATATGATTAAAAATATATTTGGGTTACTAAATAGGTTCCTAGGGTCAAAATTGCTAAGTCAGAATTAAAATGGCTCGGACAGAATTGAAAATGGCTCAGTCGGATTCGAAAATGGCTCGGTCAGATTGAAATGGACTCGGTCGGATTCGAAACGGGCTCGGTTGCGACCGACCCCGACGCGCACGGGCTTAGCCCAGCGCGCGTTAGATTGATTTAAAACGACGATCGGCTGAGCCGGTTGTCTTCTTAAAATCGAAATTACAGTCGGCCGCGAGCTCGCGGCCGATGTTGATGACCGGCGGCGTTTCGCCGTCGGCCATCGAGGCCTGTATACGTCCCTAAGGGTTATCGATGGTCCCGGATTTAATGGCAGTGTTAAAATTTAGTTTCGACGTGTGTATGTTGAGATATTTGAGGTGTAATTTCGGTTATCAAAAATAAATTTTAATACCGTCGTGGCTCAACGCCGGCGAAGCCACGGCGGTGTCCTGTAACCTACACCATATAGAGATCGTAATGATATAGTTTTGAGGAAGTTTGGATGCGTACCTCGAATACGTTGATTTCGTTTTTTAGCGTTTTCCGGCGACGGCGGCGGTGAAGCAGTGCGGCGGCATCAGCGTCGTGCTAAATGTGTTGTTGGAGCCCGTGGCAAGTCGTAACTGAGCTCTCTCTTGTTCTCTCTTGCCGGTGGTTGTTTTTCTTTTTTTCGTCGGGTATTCTCTCCTTTCCTCCCTCCACCGGCCTCCACTACCGTCGGATTTTATACCCCGCGAGGGAGATGGAGCGGCGTCGGTTGGAGGAGATGAAGTGGCGGGCGTTATCGCGATGGTTCGCGGACGTATGTGAGCGGCCGGTGACGTTTGCCACTTCCTCTTCTTCTTCTTCTCCTCTGCTGCGTGTATTGAATTTTGGCATATTACATGAAAAATACCCAACTTTCGATAATTGCGAAACGAGCTGCTTATTAATTTGCAAAAACTTCGTCCTGAAATTATATATTCGCGAAAATAGACCCTGCAGTATAGATTTTGGTTCCGAAAATTATGATTTGTTCGCACGTGATCTGTAATGTTTCAAATTGCCTGTTTGTCATCTGATCTTCAAGTATTAAGCGTTAATAATATGAAACAAATCAGAATTGTATATTTAATTGGGCCAAATTAAACTAAATGAGTCTAATAAATCCGATCAAGTATAATTCAATTTAATCGAGCTCAATAGGCCTATTTATCTTAATTGGACCCAAATCAGACTTGATCGAGCTTAGCTGAGCCGAACTATGCATCTGGGTTGACGTTGTGCGCGAGTTAGCGAGCCGGACAAAATGAGGTGTCAACAACATATTATTGAATGTTATTATATTCTTTGATATTTAAATATTTTGTATAAATTATTTTTAGTTATTTATATTTTTTACTGACGTGTTCGAGTTGTACCCTGGTTTTACTATTTTTAAAATTGTCGTGTTTCCGTACCCGTGTTTGTGCTACATTGATAACAAGTTGGCTGAACGGAAGTTTTAGGGACTGAATCATCACATGTTCTTGTACACATTTTAGAGGATGTATGTATGCTTGACCTAAAGCTTATTTGTTTGTGTATCTTATTCTTTTAATCTATACACATTATATAGAAATTCGGGTATCAAAATAGTTGAGTACCATATGGCACTTCCAATAACTTATAATATGCCACATGGCATCTCTATTATCTCACCATATGACATTTGGCAAGCTTAATCATACTATTAATACAACTTTTCATTTGATGCACATTAAATACATTTAATATTATTAATAAAAAATTTATATATCTTTGTAAAAAATAATTAATTTAAAAAATAAATTATTTATATAAAAGATATATTATAATAATTTTAATAAATTTAAAAGGTTAATATCAAAATATAACAATAATCCACATATAAGAAAATATATAAATATATAAAAATAAATAATCAAAGTTATTGCGCCACCTGACATCTTATAATCCTCTAATGTGTCATTTGCAGTTTATTTTTATATTCATAAAAAAATATGTGGCGTTTATATCATTAAGTTTAAAAATATAAACTATCTAAAATTAAATTAATAAAGTATAATAACTTTTCAAAATAACAACTTTTTTTAAAAAAATTAATATATTATAATAATATATAATATAGTATTATATATATATATATATTATAATTATATATATATATAATATATATATATATATATATATATATATATATAAGTAGCATATATATAAATAAAATATTTATAATAACATAAATATATAAAATTGGTGATCAAATATGTTGCGTTATGTGACATATCAAATAATTTTTTACGGACCATTTGGCATTTATTTTTATATTATAGAAAAAAGACACGTAATTATTAAGGAAGAATTTATATACCTAAGTTAAAAAAAATAATGATTAACTATATTATATATATATATATATATACATATACATGTGTGTGTGTGTGTGTGTGCGTGTGTGTGTGTGTGTGTAACGTAGACACTCCATTTTGTCCGGGCTGTCCGTTTGCAGTTGGACAAGAATATACTAATGGTGGCAACGAACCGCAATTGAAAATAACTTTACTCGATCAGCCCAGTTATACCCAATTTACACTCGATTAACCTCAATAATCTCAATTAGATCCATATAACTCGATTAAGCCGACTCAAGTTCAATTAGACACGATTATATCAATTTGGCTCAGAATTTCAGCACTGAAATGTTAGCACTAAATCAACAATAACTCAAGTTTTACACATTCAAATGATGAACAACTAATTTTGTATGAAAGCTAACTCGATCCCTCATCAACCTGCAAAATTTTATAGTAATTGAATCACTATTACTCAGTCTTTAACCACGAATTTGAGCTCGTGTTAGTTCGCTCCTATATTGACCAGGTCTTAGTCCGGAAGCCATAACCTTTTGCTTACAAATCAAAATGTGCTCAAACTAATTTTGTTTCAAAGTAGACTCACTGAGGAATTAGTACACAAAATTTTAAGTCATTTAGAGCACATTTGTGGCAATTTCAAAAAAAAATTAAAAACTGTATAGTTACAAAGAGTGATGGGTATTTAATGAGACAATTGAGGAGGCATTGAAATAGGGGGGTTACATGAAGTTATGGAGGAGGTTACTCATGTTTGCAGCATAAAAGGAGCACATAATGCAGAAAAAAAGAAGGAAGATGAGAGGGAGAGAACATATGAGTAGAAAAAAAGAAAAAAAGGTGGGGAGAAGAAAGAGAGAGATAGTGAGAAATAAAAAATAATATTTTTTAGGGAGATAGAAGAAACCAAAAGAAGAAGTAGAGATCACCGGCATCGCCTTCAATTCTTTCTGTCGTCACGCTACTCGTCACAAGTCTCTTTTCCAACCGACTTCGACATCACCGTAGCGGGAAACCTATTGCACCCGCACCAAGCTCGGCTAACACATTCGGATTCAAAGGTAATATCTCGAAACCCATTCCATTACCTTCTACGTACTAGTCATTTATTTTAACTAGAAATCATAGGGATAGGTTTGACACGTATTTACATACATTCGGAAGATATGGACATTTCTCCAAAATAGATTTTTAATAAATGAGTAAAGGAAAAGCGATGGACATTGTTTCTTTCTCGATATTACGTGATATATACCTATTTATAATTGATTTATTTAAATAACAAAAATTAAGGTTGAGATGGATATTTCTTCCTAATCAATTAACAAAACAAGACTAGACATTTAAATAAAAATATTGGGAATGAGATGGATATTTCTTCCTATTAAATAAAAGACATTACATAAAATATTTAAAATACATAAAAAGATCTGGTGGATACTGATTTTTCAAATAATAAAAATCACACGTCATAAAATATTTTAAAATATATGAAAAGATCCGTGGATACTGGTTCTTCAAATAATAAACATCATACTCATACAAATAAGGGACGAGATGGATATCTCCACCTTCAAATATAATACAAATTGGTCGATGAAGAGGAAGCGGAAACGCGCTGAGCCCAACAATAAAAAAATAACATTTTTATCACACGAGAACATATCTTTTAATATTAAGCACATCATGCCACACACATAATTGTACTACTATCATTTAATAGCACTATTCAAGTTTCGATTATTTCATTCTACCAATGTAGAGTAGTCATGTATCGAGTACAGATACCTCCAAAATCGTTATAATCACTTATAGAGTATCGTCTTTTGATGGGCATTGTGGGGGTGTACTGTCTTCCGCACACGTAACTGACGAACGAGTCCAAGAATATCAAAAGTGCCTTATCCGGTTTCCTAATTCTCCATAAAAATTAGGTGGCGACTCTAAAAATCTTCCTTTTTTTTAAGGTCGTCAACAGATGCCGACTCCACTGGGTAATTGTCAGGCTCGTTATATAAGTGATTAAAATATTTTGGGATTTAGTTTGGCACGTACGCATACATATTTGCTTATTTTTTTTTAATGTTATCTTTATCATTTTTGCTATACATTTCATGTACATATCTTGCATTGTATATGATGACCTAGGGCATATACCCATTCCATTTACCGGGACAATCGGAGCTTGCTATAATGTGCGCGGGTAGTCCGTAATGCCCGGCCCCTTACCCCAGCCAAAATATTATCTACATAGTACCCCGAGCTGATGTACCATGTGCATTGGTCGTCGGGAGGAACTCCAGCAACGGCAAACTGATAGAAAAACTACTGGGATAGTCGAAACTTGCGTACAATGTGCACAGGTAGTCCGTAAGCCCAGCCAATAAACACCATAACTTCCAACCGGCATTTAGTCTTAGGGGCATCATTAAAAAAAAAAAAAAAATACAAATGAATTTTTTTTATGAAAATTTTCATTTTTACAAAAAAAAACCCCAGAATAATTATCTTTTAAAAAAAAAAAAAGCTTTCCTTTTCGCAAAATTTAAAAATTCTTCTCGTAAAAAGAAAACATTTCAAACTCATTTCTTAAATAAAAAATATTTTAAAAAACAATTCATTTACAAAAACCTTTGTCTTTTCTTTAAAATCATTCTCAAAACAAAAAGAATCTTTTAAAAAAAAAACTTTTCTTTTTCACAACAACGTTTTTAAATTCTTTTCAAAAAATAAAAATTTTCAAAAAAGTCTTTTTATAAAAACTTTTTCTTTTCTTCTCACAAATTTTTTTTTTAAATGTTTTAAAAAAAAATTCGATATCACTGGCACACAATTTCTTTACATAAGAACGGTCAAGACGACTATCACAAAAAGAAATTCTTATCTGCTTCGGTCCCGATGTCACACTTCTACAACAATGGCAGACAATGAAATGAAGGCCAAATAACCAATTTCATACCCCGACTTTAGACCAATCGACCTAATCAATACCAGAAAATTTAACGCACCAAAAAACTACCCGCCGTCAGCTCCCGTTTGAGTCCGCGCCGTCAGCTGACACGCGTCGCTCGTTTATTAGCCAGTATGTTGTTATTTACAAACCAAGGTGTTATAATTTTTTCGTTTTTGCAAAATAGGGCTTGGACGGGCGGACGTCGCTCCCGCGCCCCTTTTTTAGGGGTTCCCGGCTTCATCTTCACCGGGAACGACGTCCGCCCGTCCAAGCCGACGTTATCTTTCGCGGCAGCCCACATCTTCTTCACCGCAACCGTGTCGCCGGTGGATATGCGAACTTTATAAACTACCCCTGAGCTCCCAGTTCCGATAACGTTTGCTGACGTGAGAGATTTAAGCACTTCGTCTACTGAGATTTCCATCTTCTGGTACATAGTGACTTCCCATTTGTCACCGTCGGTGACGACATGGTGGCCCCGTGAGCGGAAAGCAATGCACGTCGCCGCCGCCATCAGAGAGGCAGTGACGCTGATTAGAACTGATATGGCAAGTTTCATGGCGGATGTTGCTGCACGGCCTCGCCGGGTCGATTCCGGTGCGTCCCCTCCGGAGATGAGCAGGCTATGGTTTCCGGCGAGGTTGCTGAGTGGAAGATTCTGGAGGAACGGAGTATCTGGAAGCTCGCCGGAGAAGGCATTGTAGGATATGTTGAGAGCGATGAGATTCTCAAGATCAGCGAGCACATCGAGGCCGCCGGAGAGTGAATTATGAGAAATATCCAGTGATCCGAGTTTTCCTAACCCCGCGAATTGCGGTGGGATTATGCCAGTGAGCTGGTTGCAACTAAGGTTGAGCGCGATCTCCAATGCGGGAAGTTTACCGAGCTCCGGCGCGGTAAATTCTCTATTTCCCGAGCCCGTTTTTTAGGGGTTCTCGGCTTCATCTTCACCGGGAACGACGTCCGCCCGTCCAAGCCCTATTTTGCAAAAACGAAAAAATTATAACACCTTGGTTTGCAAATAACAACATACTGGCTAATAAACGAGCGACGCGTGTCAGCTGATGGCGCAGACTCAAACGGGAGCTGACGGCGGGTAGTTTTTTGGTGCGTTAAATTTTCTAGGTATGATTAGGTCGATTGGTCTAAAATTGGGGTATGAAATTTTCACAACAACGTTTTTAAATTCTTTTCAAAAAATAAAAATTTACAAAAAAGTCTTTTTATAAAAACTTTTTCTTTTCTTCTCACAAATTTTTTTTTTAAATGTTTTAAAAAAAATTCGATATCACTGGCACACAATTTCTTTACATAAGAACGGTCAAGACGACTATCACAAAAAGAAATTCTTATCTGCTTCGGTCCCGATGTCACACTTCTACAACAATGGCAGACAATGAAATGAATGAACAATTGAATAAAGAAAATGAACAACTTCGCAGACAACTTAATTGCATGGGTAAGCAATTGGAGCGCTTGACCACAATGATGACCCAACTGCTTGATCAAAATAGCAACAATGCAAAAACTCAGCAAATGGGAGATCCAAATTCATCATCTGTACAACCCCAGCAACGGCAATCTACACAACAGATACAGTATGATCCTTATGGCCTACCGCCACACTGGAACAGAACCAGTATGCTTCACCACAATCTGTTCCGACAGTTGAACTAGAAGCTCAAAGGATACTGCCACCCAATCTCCAATTATATCAACCACTGTCAACATCGAAGAGAAACATGACTCCATCTTATCTAAAAACCAGCAAATAGAATAGAAGGTAGAAACCATTCTAAATCGTCTGAATACTCTAGAATGCATAAGAGGAACAGTAGATCCTGCACAATTCTGCATAATAAATGATTTGAAAATTTCGAAAGATTTCAAACTCCCGAATTTTGAGCGATATGACAGAACTGATGACCCCCAAGTGCACATCTCAATATACTGTAGCAAAATGGGGGCATATGTAAAAAATGAGAAGATGTTGATCTACTACTTTCAGGAGAGTCTTAAAGGACCAGCTATTCGTTGGTACTTGAATCTAAACATAAAATCAAAAGTTGGAAAGATCTTGCGAACGCCTTTCTCAACCACTATCAGCACAACAAAAATTTGGCACCTGATAAATCTTTCCTGAAACTTTTGACTCCTAAAAAGGATGAAAAATTTCGTGCATTCGCTCAAAGATGGAGGAATCTTGCTGCTCAAATTACCCCTCCTATGACTGAGAAAGTACTGATTGACGAATTCATGACTTTAAGCTGCTTAGACGATAAAATCAAAACTGTTTGTGCTATTTCATCTACTTTTGCTCAGCTGGTGACAGTGGGACTGAGGATTGAACTGGCACATGACAATGTCTTCAAAACATCTGACGAACAAGCGAAGAACAAAAAGAAAGAGAAAGAAGTAAATAATATTAGCGGGGCAAGTAATTTCATACAATCACTATATCGAGTTCCTGCACAATATCAAACAGTTGTACAATATCAGGCCCAACCATATGATACGGCCCAAACATGGAACCTAACGAAGCGGTCTCCGTCGAAGGCGCTGGAGTCACGAACTGCCCCCCGTTAAGGGAACGAGACGCACCCCGTTGAAACTACAACATACCCGGGTGCCAGACCACGGACTTCGATGCCAACCGGTAAGACGCCGTGCTCCAAATGGACAGCACTCCGTCCTGCTAGTCCGTGAAGCGTGATGACCCAAACACCCCTGGATAAAGACACGTGTAATGCTACAGTAATTCGGCGGGTAATTAACTACCATAATACCCCTTAATCTCTGTATAAAACCCCCACTTGTAACCCTGAGAAGGGGGGAGACTCAGGCAAGAGAGAGAGAGAGACATACAGTAGATACTCAGTACAATACTTGTATTCACAAGACATACTTAGTGAACATTTGAGGACTCCGTTCCTCCCCGTGGTTTTCTACCCTCCATTGAGGGTTTTCCACGTCAAACATTGTCTTGATAATCATCTGATTTAACCGAGATAATCCATCCTTCTCATCGACACGGACTACTCTCCATAACCATCCCCGTCATTCGAAGAAGGTCTACCAAGCGTGCGTCATCCCAATCCTGGTGAGGATAAACCCATCGGCATCATCTGGCGCCGTCCGTGGGAAACTACGACGCAACGCACACGCAGTACACTGAAAATCTCTTAGACACCGTTCAGCATGGTGAACACTCGAAGTCAACCAGCTCGTCAGTCAGCCTCTCGAGCACGCCTGAACACGAACACCTCAACTCCTACTCAACTTCCTTCTCCGCCAATGCTACACCCGAATGGCGCCGGGGGCCTTCCGAGCACCTAGAAACACATCCGTCTCAGTCCTTGGACGCTTACCAAGCTGCGCAGCTCGAAATTTTGACCAATCCGTTAATCCAGCAAGTGATCCAAGAAACTGTGCGAGCGGCCCTTACGAGAACAAAACATGAACCGCCGCCGCATCACAACAAGCCCAGAAGCCGACCAGTCGGGACGAGATCCCAGTACCCCGACGGTGCAACACACCGGAGAAAATAGGGAAAATAGCAGGAGGGAGTCTGCCTTCGACAGACTCGGACCTGCTAACCCTTTGCCAAGACAGGAGCCTGCCCGTTCGATGGGCCAAGCTGCTCAACGGTTACCACATCAACACCAGCGCTCCACAAGGGACGCGCCAAGACCCGAGACGACGGGAGTCTAACCACGACAGACGACTCTCAGCACACTCGAGTCAAGACGAGCACGAAGTTGAGGTGAGTTCCGGAAGATCGAAAGAAAGAAGACTTCGGGAAATGAGACATACCCAACAATGGGAAGCTATCCGGTTCTGCCTGGCCCTTCCGACCAATCAGGAAATGCTTTAACAGTTCGTTCAACAGGAGTAGACACGATTTCTCTCCTTTCTCTAAAAGAAATAGTGGCATCCCCGTATCCTGTGGGCTATACCGCGCCGGAAAATTAACCGATGAACGACGTAACCAACGGATCCCACTCACTTACATCCCGCCACTTCGTCCGGAGCAATGAAAGCCTACCCGTGCGACGAAATGCTATATTGCAACGTTCTGCCCACGTTGTTCGAAGGACATGCTTTGACTTGGTTTAACCAACTACCTCCGAGGTGCATAGCGAACTGGGATCAGTTCGTGGAGATGATTGTCTCAAGATTCTTCTCCAGCACTCATTTCCAAAAAAGTCCCGACTCCATTATGAACATCAAACAGGAACCCAACGAGACCTTGATGAGCTACTATCAACGATTCACCGACGAACAAATCAAACTGGGGATAACAAGCAACGACCTCATCGTCACGGCACTGAAGATCGGCATCGCGGAGCAACAATTGGCGTACGAGTTCCACCGCAACACACCCAAGACCGCCGAAGAAGCCCTTAAAAGGTTGCGGGAATGCGCCTCAGCGGAGGAAGTGCTGATAAACCGCGGAACCATTAAAGGAAAACACGCCGTGACAAAACCTTCTCACACCAACACGGGGCAAAGCACCTCTTCTGGGGAGGAAGAGCACGAGACAGCACCGACAACGAAGCCCAGAAAAAAAGGAAGAGTCCTAGCGACAGCAGGGCACCCCAAGTTGCCCAGAAGCCGGTCTACAACACGAGGTTCGTGGAGTACACCCCCTTGTCCGCTCCACGGAAAGACATCCTTCACATACTGGAAACCAAAGAGCAAGTGGCCAGGCCACCCCCCATCAGGGCTCCTCCAAAGAAAAGAAACGAAGGAAAAATCTGCGACTTTCACGAGTCGCACGGGCACTTTACCAAAGACTGCCGCCAACTCCGTGACTACCTTGAAGAAAAGATAAGGCGAGGTGAACTCCGGGAATTTCTGCCACGGAGGGGAAACCAACCTCCTAGACGAGACGATCCTCCGCGACATCCGCCGCAGCCGGCGCCCGAAAGACAACCAGAACCGGGGCACCAAATACACTACGGAGAGATTAACTTCATCTCCGGAGAAGTTGACGAAGAAATCTTCCGCGGAAGAAAACGAAGAAACGGGGAGTGTTACCTCCTCCAGACTCGAGATTCCCCAATAGACTCGGAAGGCACGGAACCAATCATCTTCGACGACAACGACTTCGATGGAGTAATAACTCCGCACACCGACGCACTCGTAACGACCATGATCATCAACTCCATGAGAGTGCACCGTGTAATGATCGACACGGG
>MJHO01000257.1:90624-95624 GCA_002076135.1 Xerophyta viscosa
TAGAGAAAAGGCCGCTTTAGGGAAGGTGGTGCTTGAGGACAGAGAAGAGAGTGGCTTTCTTGCCTTTGAGATCAGATCCGCTTTTTAGGGTTGACTCAGCATAAGAAGGTGGAAGCAGACTTAGCTACCTTCTCATTCTTCTCCCCCAGTGGATAAGTACACTAGGGCAGGAATGCTCTTGTATGTGGATTACTTGCTCGATTACCTGATTGCACTAGTCTCAGAGCCATAGCCATCTCTTTAGCCTCCCTCCCTCCTTCCTTTTTCTGCTGATAGCTATCCATCTCCTGCTTTTCCTAGACTTGACCCACCGACTTCAAGGGCGAGATTTGGACTGGATGTTCCCCCGACCCGCCTCCTCTTCTGTTCATAGATGTTCCAGCCCACTCGAAATTCGAAAATAGAGGTTCCCGCTTCTTTTCAAAGGCTCGCGCAGGGGTTTTGGCTTGCAATAAAGCTAGGCTCCTGATCGAGCAACTAGTTGTCCTATCTATCCACCTCTTCAGACACAATATCTTGAGTACGTATGAGTCGACCAAAGCACTCTGCTTAGTTTTCAGAATATCTGGACATTGTCGTTTACTACGCGAACTCATACGCATACTTTGATGCGGATAATTCCTTTTTTCAAAAGATTGGTGTCGCTGCCTAATCCAGGAGTCGTTGATGCTCCGGTCCACTCTACAAGCAGTCTTGTATCCGCCCTTTTCAAACCATACATAATACTATTTGACTAGACTGAATGCCGTAGCATACATGGACTGAACTAGACCCTCGGAACTGGATTGAAAAAAGTTGCATGAAATACGAACTTTCTATTGAGTGCAATCCTCTGTAGAATGACTCCTCCGAGGGAAACGACTTCAGTAAATCGGTTATGTCCCCTAATGAGAAAGCTTTACCCTCTTGTTTACCTGACCCTCTCGACACTCCCCGATCATGGGAGTCCGGCACCTACCTGAGTTCAGGCCGCTTACTGGCCGGCGGAGTTCGAGCTCCTCCGTGTCCACCATAGACACATCCGTTTTCACCCACATTTTTACGCATTCCTCTCATATGAGCTTACAGTGTACGAATCCGACAGTCCCTTGCTATCCTCAGCACCACCCTGAATCACAAGAATCCACCGTGACCCTACTCTCTATTGCCGGAGACCACACTATCTTCGCTCGCATGGCTACAACACGTAATAGCTTCATCGACTCCACAATGGAGATTGGACGGATTCGATGGACTGGATCTCGATCCCCCAAAGCACTCAAGAGATGGAAGACCTCGGTGTCCTTCTGGAGCGGCTCGCGCTCATAAAAGAAGCCCGCACCACCAACCGGAAGCCGCTCCTGTTGACCGGAGCAGTCTACTTTGCCTTCTTCCTCACCTGGTCAAAAACGAAGGTCAAGGTGATGTCCATGGGAGCTGGGACACGTCAGCCACTGGGACCCATGCTTCTTGGCTAAGAGTGTTAACTGCTCTAGTTGAGACTGCAGCTTCCTACCGAAAATCAAAGAAAGCAAAGATACTAGCAGGTCTCATTCCTCGCCGTGACCGGCCCGTCGGTGCTTTCTTTGCTTACCTCACTCAAGCAGTGAAGTAGATAGTCTATGATGATTTTTACATGAATAAAGAAAAAGTCAATATTAAAGCAAAGTCTACCCGCCGGTTGAGGGCTACCTCTTTCTTTGACTTTGAGCCGAACCTTCCCTCTTTCTTTTCTGAAGTTTGGTTCAATTGTTTTTACGCGACCCTGCTTCCTCTCCTTCCACTTTGGAGTGGTCGACCAAGATCCGTGATCTGTCAGCTTTGTCAGAGATATAACGTTTTTAATCATTTCTTAGAAGAAAATCAAAGAGAGCCCTATTTGACAATCCTACCTGCCCGATACTGGAATGGACTCGTGTTCAAGCCACATACATGGTTAACTACCTTTTTAGTTCAACTTCCATTATTATTTAGTTACAAAATGAAGGAAGCGAAAGTCATAAAGACGAGAATATCCCACAAAAACAATTCGATCAATCCTTTCATTTGTCTAGTTCAAGTTCCATGTTGTTTGTTGATAGCTTTGATGTGAACACAGTTCCTTTTGCTTTCTCCGAGACAGCTGAACAGTTATTTGTCTTCATCCCATAACTAAACTGGAACATCACACCTAACTCTCCATTCGCTTCATTCCATGATTTTCTCAACCTTCAATGGAGCCCGATAGAAAACTGCTGCCCTAATAAAGCAGGAAGGGTAATGGCCACACCAGGCCGGCAGAGGTCTCAATTCCGCACGGTAACTCAATCCCTTTGATTGCAATGTGGTAAGGGCTGCAAGAGATCAGATCGGGTCAATCAACCAAGGAAGACCCTGACGGAGGCTTTCTTAGAACATCCCATCCCGTGGGAATGACCGTCCACGAGGAAGATGCACTAACTACAAAACCGCGACTTCTCTTTGAACATCGGGCGGGAATGAGCGTCCACCCGGAAGGAGTTGACTAGGGCTTCACTTTGAAGCTTTCGCAATGCTTCCCTGTGCGGGTTGGAGTGAGAAGGTCCCAAATCTCTATTTTGGCTGGGTGGACACATCATAAGAAGGCTCTGCTTTCCTTACTTGAGGATTTGATGGAAGGGGAACTGATGACGTCTCACCTTGAGCCGTAGCGGGCTGTTGGAGGTTTGCTGGCTTCCTTCCTGACCTAGGAATCTTTCCAATTTCATCACAACTCTCAGACTGTGCATGAGGTGCGGCTCCAAAACTGTAATCGAAGGGCACCGAGTGGGTGTCGTAACTCAATCCGGGCAAGTGAAGGGGATGAAAGAACGAGGGGTTGAATTGTTGTGGATGCCGCGGCGGCGATGGTTAGGGGCCCGGGTCTCGGGATCGAATTTCTCAAATAGCATGATGATCGAGACGAATTCAGTGATTCCGATTGGGCTTTTCTAGGTTGGTTATGATCTCTCCTATTGTGTCAGGCCTTCCCAGAATGATCGGTGCTCTATCCTAGGACGTATCATTCAACTGCGATACTTGTCTCAACAGATCAGCTAACTGAAAAAGGCCCAAGCGAGAAAACGGAAAGCGCGCTAGCGCGCTCCGGCTTTCGAGCGCTCCTTCAACCTTCATTTTTCCTGAAATGACCAAACTCGAAACTTGACGCTTGTTCAATCAAATCATCCAGTGGACTGGGGAAGCGGTACTCGACTTTGATCGACTACTTATTCTTCCCAACTTTCCCGACTGTCGATGGAATGTTGATCAAAGTCAACACTTGTTGCAGGAAGTAAGACAGCGACCAGATGGTGCCCCCCTTTGAATTTCGAATGACCACGGCTGGAAAACACTTCGTTCATCTTACCTATGAAGGGCAGTGTGAGACTGTACCCGAAAAGCAGGTTAGACGCTACTGATTGATTGATCAGTGGGACTCCCGTTTCTCACGAGCAGCTTGCTTCCTCGTGCTACCGCAGGCGCTTCTTGATGGGCCGTGATTTATTTGCTCTGTGAAAGCTTGCTTTTTCTTTTTCAGGTTGACAATGTTGGCCTGGATTGTGAACTCACTTGAGCCTGGAATCCATCTGGCTTTCAGAGGTATCGCGAGAGCTTTGTATTTCTTTATAAAAGCTCTCCGACCTGAGTTTGAGTCTTTGCGAGGACATAGCAGCCCTACCTACTAATAAGCCTCGACTGTTGATGCCTCTTAGCTGAAGATTTCCTTACCTTGTCTTCTTCCCTCCGACGCTTTTTCAGCCCTTTTCTCCAACTCTATTATTTCTTCTTTCAAACTCTAAAAGCTGACTTGAACGCCCGGCTTGGACAGTTTCCCCCAGAATATCTGCGGCCTCTTCATTCAACCTCGTTCTTGGCCTCTTCTAGCTTTGCCTTTGTCCTCTCAACCTCTTAAAGCCACGCATTCACGTGCCTTAATCAAATCTTGTCACTACACAGCCTGAAAGGTTCTCGCGGATTTTATATCTTGTGTCTGGAGTGACAGCCATCACCTGATCAGAGGAGCCCAGCTAAAGCTTCGAAGATGTGGCCAGAGTCACCACCCAACTCATACATCGGGTTTTGTGGAAGGCGTCTGAAGAAGTGTCTCCTTAAAAACCTTGGCCCCCACAGGTCAACAAGTCATCGCTAATGGTTGGAAATTTTTGGCAACAAAGACCTCTACGAGCCAAAACAGAAATCTCAGCTCCCGGATCCTCCAGAACGGGGGCTGGAATATCCACTCCCTAAGCACTGAGGGTGGCGTTCTAGGCTCAACCCGTGCTTCCACATCCTGACTGACCCTTCCTCCTGAAGTCAAGATCCGTTTCCATAGTCTTTTGCCGATCGCCTCCCTTCGTGCTTCTCTCTCGAAATCAAATCAATGATCGGCTAGTCGGAGCAGCATCCAACTGAAAGACGGTACAGCAGTGGCAAAGGATTCCCTCACCAAATGCTGGATACCAACTAATCCATGAACTCTCAATACGATCTCCTATGAGATGGAATCAGTCTTCTTCGGTGCAGAAGTTGGAAGAAGGGTCACGCAGGGAGGTGAGTTTTGAAGTTCTCTTTCCCTCTTTGTGAGACGCAAAACTCTTGTCTTTTCTATTTCCAGAAGACTGGTGCGATAAAAGAATCTGTTTCGGCGAATAGGGCCAAAGACAAGAATCAGTTTTGGCAATCAATCAATCAAGAAGGTTTTCAAAGAAAAAACTTTGTTTTTGAGTTCACTCAAAAATGTAGCGAACCATACCTGGTGCAAAAGAAGAAGCCTTCTTCCAGCCTTGAAAGAAGAGCAAGGAAATGGTTCTGCCTGGCTACTGCTACTGGAACTTATTAATCACTTGCTTCACCAACCGCATCAACTGCTTCATTGAGGGCTGAACCCCTCTGTAATGAGATGGGGGCTCAACATTGGCTGGCTCTTCCTGAAGGATCTACTGATTCAAGGACTTGATCAAGCGAAAAATCACGATGGACGGTCAAAATGAGTCCTATACTCAGACTACTGTTCTATGGCTATG
>MJHO01000257.1:100624-120624 GCA_002076135.1 Xerophyta viscosa
GAGAGCATTCCTCAGGACGAGGATACATTTTGACCAGTAGCATCACACAACTTTTTCGTTTTTCAAATAGATCTACTGCTTAACATAACAAACACTCCACGATCTGCGATAGATTCTCAACCAGCATCACCACTACGGAGAAGTTCAACCGTCTAAAAAAACTTGACTTTCATAATGGACATCAGACGAGTGGGAAGAAGATGAGAATGAACACCGCCACCCTCTTTCCTCCAAGGTCTGAGTAGCTAAAGACGATAGCTAGGAGAAAGCAAGGGCTTCGATGTGACATGACAAAACTTATCCCATCGCTTCATTCGAACCTTCTCTTTTATTCGCTATCGCCTAACGGACTAGCTTCTTTCTTTGGTTTTGGTATGGTACGGGTAAAGGAAAGGGTCCCGAACTCTGTTCGTTCCGTTTGAAGAAAGAAATGATCGTCTTTTTTCACCGGTCTGAGTAGGTAGCTATTGAGTGCTAGCGCATCGGATATTCTTTCGTGGTCCTTCTGACCCATAAGATTCCGTTTTTTTGGCTTGCTCTTGTCTTTAGACAGGCGAAATCCACGAGAAGACTCATACTCATATTCTTTATCTCATCAAGAACCACTTCAATAGCAAAGAATGATGAAAGCAAAGCTCTTTTTCAATTCTGGACAAGATTGATCTCGATGGCCCCACCGCTTCCTTGCAAGAAGCATTACCTGATGAGATGGATCAATCATATGCCCTCCATCGACATGAGAGTCCTGATGCCGGCCTTCGTTAACTGAAGAAATCGTTTCGGATCCCCGAGACAATCGCTATATTCTCGAAGAACTGAAGGAAGGAAGGGGCGCGTGATAACGAAAAAGATAGAATCCCATTAGGGGTTGCTGACTGAAAGAGCAGCCTGATTTGAGGTGGAAACCTTTTCAAAACTAGATAAAAAGATCACGCGGGAGAGCACTGCGGGGGACAAGAACAAGAGTCAACAACGGAAACATGATACTGGGGTTCGCCAATAGATTGAAACTTGGGAGCGGAGTAGAGAAAAGGAATACAAATCAATCAAGAAAGGAGCAACAACCGTGGAGACCGCCGAGCTTGACGAGGCATATTCCACATACTATTGTAAATGGTTAGGTTTCGAAAATGGAAAAGATGGTTTCGAAAGAAAAGGAGTAGGATAGAATTGGAAGAACACTGGATGAAACACCCTCTACAACGAGGGTTAGGGCTCAAAGCTATAAAGATTACAGTTGATTGGGACCAACAGTTTCTATGCTCTCATAGAGAGAGAGCAGAAAGCGCAAAAGCACCAAAGGTTTCGGTCGCCGGAGAGAGGACTGGGGAATGTTATCAAGGAAAGAATCCAGAGAACGGGGATAGCCAGAAGGAATTGGAACATTGATATAGTGATATAGGGGCAAGCGGTGGAAGGGGCATTCCATGACCTAAATCATCGGCATGCTAATACCTTGGGCGTACTTTTTGGTATAGGATATGGTCGGCGGCACTGCCGGAGACCCCAGGCTTGGATCGGGCTCCATGGCGGGACCCGTGAATCAGGTTCGATTCACCTTGCACAACTTTGGACGGTCTTTCTTCACTACTTGAAGAAGAAAAGAAGGAAAGGCCAATAGTTCTCTTATTTGATAATATAAGAACGAACACAAAAACCCTACAATTTCATTATGCATGATTTCTACTACATAATAAATATTACTAAATAATTCCATCATAGTTAATAGTAAGAATCTGTTAATTATTACGACTGATATAAGGCCTCGACTCAATACATACTAATGAAGAACTGATTCATACTCCTCCTTCTATTTGATACTTAGGAAATGTACAAGTTACGAATATTTACTACTTAGGCGGAGTTTGACCACGATGAAAGTGCTGAAGGGCTTTCGTTCTTCTCTCTCCCCAATCCTTGCGATATCGTAGGGCAATTTGGCATAATTCTTTCTTGTGAAATGGTCGGTCACAAGGCACGATCACTTTCATTTTCCAGCTTTGGTTCTTTCCGTCTTTCACAGTTCTTTTGTTTGGCTTTGCCTATTCTTCTGCTTTCACAGTTGCCTGGAAATTAGTTTGTATCTTTGATATTATCCATTTTCTGAATGGAACTTATTGAGAAAAGCATGCATGAATAGCAAGAGTTCCTTCGATAGTTCACGGCACAAGCGTAGAAGGGCTAATAGGTAGGAGTTCGACTCGCATATTTATGCGGTAATAAAGAGTTTCCAAATTTTTTTTTTGTTTTGGGATCCAGGCGAGACAAGTTTTAAAGGGAAAGTAAGCCGGTTCCCAGTAGGAGTGGAAGTTGAAGCCCTTAAGGGTAACACCCAATTCCAATTGACAGAAAAATAGAACTATGTCGATTCAAGCCGAAGGGGAATACGATACCTTTCATACATTTCCTAGTTTCCTGCGTGGCAATTCTGTATTCAAGTTTTCTGATTTACTTGCAATTTAGGCTTTTCTGCCCGACCTGTCGGTAATTCTACTCCTTTTGGATATCCATCTGTAGTCTCAGTTTGCCCTTCCGATTGTTGCAGTCAGTATAAGTAGTCCTTTAAGGATAGTTGCTAGGTCTCATTCTCAGTCCGGGAGGGGTAAATAAGGTAATTCTTCCTATGAATATTGCTATCTACCTTGTTGGATAGCTGGGATACCATTCCGTTCTAGGGGCCAAGGCCTCCCTCGGTTTTGCTTCCTTAACTATTGAACTTCCTCCCGTGTAGATGAACGTTGGTCACGTTGGCGGATGAAATTTCTTTCTGTCTTCTTCTTCTTTATACTGACACAGAAAGAGCACGGATATGGAACACGTATCCAATCTGACGCAGAGTACCAGCGTACTCTTGCACCGCTACGGGAGCAACTTCTTCTTTCACAAAACTTATTTTGTCTCTCAATCCTTATTGTGGTCATACTTCTTGGACTAGGGAATTTCTTCTCCCTACCATAGAAAATAGGAATGAAACTACGCTATGGGAATCTTCGTGTAACAGGGGACTATTCTCTAGAGCGGATTTTGTTACTGATGAGTAAGAAAGTAGCTTCAAGCTAGGAGCGGAAATCCCACATCGAAGAAGCCAGTGTTAAGCATAGTGTTGTTGCATTTGATATGAGTAAGCGATGGTTTAGAGTCGGAATCAGAGTACAGGCAGCTCGTAGGCGTAGAGGCGCTGTTCACACGTCGGGGTTGAGAAGGCTGTGATTGTGCGGTTTTTTGGCTTCTTTCTATTCTTTTCTTATCCCCACAGGTAGGGAAAGTGACTGAGAGATTCTGTGTTAAGAATAACGTGACTTTTCGCGGAATAACTGCAGTTGGTTGCTTAGTGGGGCATTCTATTTCTCTCTCTCTCATAATATATCTATTGAACAAGGCAAGGCCTATCTATTTCTCAAGTCATTGATTCGCAAAGCTATCAGTGAAAGCAGGAGAGTACACGTCTTTCATTGTAAATGCGAATTAGCCACACCCCATAGAATAGAAGGATCAAGGCTAGCTTACTTCGATGCTATTCTTTCGTACCAAAGGATGCATATGCGTCTCTCTCTTCCTTGCGCAGATTAATCATATCCTTCCTCTAACGAGTTGAAGTTTGAAGGGGCTTACCTTTATTCATACATTCGAGTTTCTTCTCGATAGCCAGATAGCCATTCATCTTTTCTAACTAAGAAAGTGAAGTATAGTAGAGTCTTTTCAGACGTTGTGGTGGCTTCGTCTCCGAAAATCGATTTGAGATAAGTAGAAAAACTCATTCACTTCCAAAGCTAACCGAAAAAAAGTCCTAATCATCCTCCTATTCTATTCCTTGAATCGTCCCATAGAATTGATATCCTCTTTCTAGTGAACTAACCTGGTCTTACTCTATTATGTTCCGGACTTTGCTGTGTTAGGAAAGAGATTGAATCGTAAACGAAATAATCAATTAGCTCAAGAATACGGTCGTCCCTTCAAGGTCTGGTGTTCCTCTGCCATTGTGCTTCTTTCGAGAATCCTGTTTCAACAATTGCGATGGGGTGGGGACTCGAATTCACTCAAGAATGGGGATCCTAGCCTGAGTCTTTTTCCAGAGTGTCCCAAGGAGATCATACTTTTCCTCTTTCAATTCACAACCGTCCTTTCGAGTCATTTGGTATGTGTTGACTGCTTGCTGTTGCCTGTTGCATTTCCACCGTAGGTGGTCTAGCATAAATCCTTCCAGATGCGTAGGCCGCACTTTACTTGCTCCTCTTAGGATCGTGCTTCTGATATGTTTTGGAGGTGGCCTTTGTTGATACCGGGCTGTTTGAACGGTTCGGGGTTTGAGACCCTTGCTGCTGCGATGAGGGTAAAAGATTGAAGGAGCTTGACTTTATTGTGGATGTACCCAGATTACTGTTTCGTATCCGGATTTGGCAGAGCCGAGTGAAAGGCAAATATGTTGCGAGATTAAACATGTCCATCCACTCAAGAATGTAGAACTAGCTTTCATCCGTGTGCTGTTCTCCTTTGACGTGAACGGACGCTTTTTCTTGATAAACGATAGGCTAGCCGGCCTCATGGCAAACGAGAAAAGAAGCGAAAAAAGGGCACTCCAAACACACCAATCATTCAAAAGGTGTTGAACAGTTGCCTGCAACAATTACGGGAGGAAGATGAATGAAGAAGCATGGAGAAGAAGAGGCTAGATCACTGTTGCGTCACTTTCTAGCCCACATTTCCTAGACCTCTTAACTTCGAGACGGCCGAGGTTTATAATTTTTACTTTTCGTCTTCATGATCAACAGCATCAACGGATGAACATACAGGATCTTAATCAGCCCAATGCTCCATCCGATTGTCCGATTCTAGTTTTTGATTTCTCCGAACAAAAGGGGAATCACCGGGGATGGACTGTGCCCTAAAGTATGGGAGAACAGCTTATGGCTGCTTATCCGCAAAAGGAAAGAAGTCAATATTGGGAAGTTTCGAAAGTTTTGCAAAGGACGACGACATTCCAGCGCTAAAACTCTGTCCGTAAGACACTTATCTTTAGAGTCCCTTCAATCGATCCTGTGCCTCCCTGACTGAAAGGCCGGACTTCTCATTAGCAGATTGTCATCCTGAAACAGCCATATGACGACGGATCGGCCCAAGCCGATAGAAGAACTGATGGAGATTGGGTATCCGAAAGAAGTTTATATGAACGGCCAATGCCGATTGACAATGATCTGGATGTCGACGGACTCTAAAAGAATGATGAGCGGCCTAGCGTCGGTCGCAATCATTGCTATACTTGCCATTTGGAAAAAAGACTTCCAGGTGTATTTATGTGGCTTTTCCCCTTCAAGCTGCAGTCAGGAAGGAGTCCTCCCGCCAAAGGCAATACTTTCTCTCGAGAGTCAGAGCTTCGAGACCACTTTCGCAGATGTTCAATCTTGCGAGGCGTATGAGCAAGATAAAGAGTACTCTCCCGACCTGTTAGAGGCCACCCTAATAAGCAGAGATTGCCGGGAAAACCTTGCTCAACAGGAAGATCTCAGTAACCAACTCGAAAAAGGAGACCCTGGCATAACAAGTGGTGATCTCTGTACTAGAATAGAAGCCCAGCTATTTCAGCTCTGGGAGGAAGGACTACATCTTTTCACTTTTTCGAGATGCGTGAATACATTGAGCCAGTCCTGGTGCGGGGCAAGAGCTAACCGTAGCAGTCTAAGGCCGAGATGAATCGGTTGAAGAAGAAATAAACTTATATTAGATAGGGAATCTGCCTTTCTTTTCGCCTCAACGCGGGCAACATTAGATTCGTTAGAGTCGCTAGCTCTTCTTTCAGTTTTCACGAATCCTTGTTAGTTAGCTTGGCACTAGGAGTTGTCTAATCAAAAGGCGTAAGCGCAGCAGTTAGAATTTCATCCGCATCTGGCTTGACGACTGCTTTCCTGGGTGGATTGCTTTTCAATGCCTAGTTTCGTAGCCAAGCAAAGGGAATCACCTTCTGACCTGACCTTCGACCTTGAAGGTGGCAATCTAGCTTACGTTGAAAAAGCAAGGTGCGGAGTCAGGACTGAGCACTTCTTTGAATTGAGAAGAGGTGCCTACCAATTAAGAGATCAGACTTCAAGGCATAGGGCCGTGAGGTGCTTTTAGCGCAGCCGGGATTGATTAAGGTAGTTGCCGAGGGAAAGAATCATTCAATGCTAGGGACCAGGGAGAAAGAGGAAGCTGTTCCCTCGTGTCCTTCGTTGATTACCTTGGCTTCGGTATCATGATACAGAGAAGACAGAAGCAGTACTCTTGTCGACCGTTCATGGCATGGTTGGCTAGCTTCGAACAAAAGAAAAGGAAGAAGCCCTAATCTCTCTTTCCCGGGGAAGGGAAGAGCGAAAGGCTTCAAAGTAACTAGGCTTCCCTGCTATGAAAGTAGGCGGTAGGTGGTAAGAAGACTAGCTCGGGCTTGAAAGCTTGAACGTGACGAATAGGCTGCACTTTTCATCACAATAGGTGGAGTCTCTTAAATTAGAGGAGCATGAGACTGAAACGAGTGAACTCCTGACGGAAGTTCGCTCAAACCCTTATCTTCTTTGACGCTAGTTCTTCATATTTGAAAATAATCTCTTGACTTTCTTCATCTTCGGAATCGTCTCAATCCTTATCTGCTTCACCAGCCTTCTGGTTCGTCACTCAAATCCTTCTTTGGAATTGCATTTCTCTCTCATAGGGCCAAAGGCCGTAGCTTAGCGAGCGTCTTCGTTATAAGAACATCGTCACTCAAAAGACGAGACTTGGATCGAGGATCCACGCCTTCCCTTACGGAAAGGTCCGCTCCAACCACCGCTCATGGAATTGTTGAATTCATTTCCTCTGCCCTACCTGACTCACCGGCATCGGGCTCTCGCTTGTCAGTTTGGCTTTGAATTTGACAATCCCCTCGGGATGGGGCCTCTTTTGCGAACCACAATAGAACTGGCAGTCGAAGGAGGTAAAAAGCCTGTCTCTCACTTCATCCTCGTTAAGAGCTTGTATCTTGTCGGCACGATAGATAGTAATTCGAATTTACTTTCTAATGGACATCCTCTTTCCGTTTTCATTTTCCTGATCGCAGGCTTCGCGCCTACTAACCCTAATCCCTCCTCCAGAACTATTGATCAAAAAGCTTTCCCCGATGATAGTGGCTAGCTTCTTTGCCAGCTTCGGGTGAGTCTGACTACTCCGACTACTCCTCTGACTGTCCTACACTCACAGAGGAGGCCGGAATACTTTACTCCAAGTTGATAACGGATCGAACCCATTGTTGTAACCTACTCTTGCACCTCTTCCTGAATAAAATAAGTTGCACCCGATTCTTGCAAAAACCCCTTTCTATATATAGGAAATTTCGTAAGAGTCTAGTCCTCTGTGCCTGCTTTATGCTGACGAATAAAAACCTGCATCGAATATAGTATAGGCTGGGGCCGGCAAGAAACTATAAAGAAAAATCTGGGCGGTTGGCCAACAACCGAAAACATCAATTCTTTTTGAGGTTACACAAGTCTTTAACAAACACAACTATCGT
The DNA here is from genome assembly GCA_002076135.1 of Xerophyta viscosa. Classification (NCBI taxonomy): domain Eukaryota; kingdom Viridiplantae; phylum Streptophyta; class Magnoliopsida; order Pandanales; family Velloziaceae; genus Xerophyta; species Xerophyta viscosa. Next base: position 108,138 of record MJHO01000257.1, read on the forward strand.
ACCGTACTCCGACTCGGTATCCTTTTGGGTTCTATGAAAGGTCCGCAAAGGAACTCCTGCTAAAGAACCTAGTGAGAAAAGAAAGACCAATTGTTAGCTCTGGGTGAGGGGCATACCCTAATCCTAATGGTATTCAATTGATTAGCTGCGGGTACTCAAACTCCAACTCTAATGACCCGAGGAAACTTTGGTCAATGAATAGCTCAAACTAAGCTTTCCACTTTGCCTAAGGCTAAGGAAGCTCAAGCAGATCCGCTAGCATACATTTTTTGTTTCGACTCAATCTCTGCAGTTGCTATATCAAATTGATCCGCCAACACAGATGACACCCTGATGGAGGGAACTTCCAGAACGAATCGAGAAAATCGTTCGTTTAGGAATTGATCTTGATTGGAAATTGATCTGTCTTTGCCATGCCCAGTTCCACGAATCTTTCGCAAATGCAACTATCAGACTCCACTCCGATATAGTAAACTTCTTTCTTTAATCAGTGGGGATGGCACCCGTCTTTCATCAATGAATTTTGCCATTTCCTTCTGTTGTTTGTTGTCTTCTTTTCTTCTCCTGTAGCTCCCTAAGCACAGGAGAGCAAGAAGATTATTGAACATAGGACTCGCTCTCTCTCTCTAGCAGCCACTTCGACCCCATATCTAGGGCTCACCCTTGACAAGGGCTATGAGTTCCCCTCCTGAGCATGAAGAGAACGGGCAGCTCGGCCGCACACCCGTGAGTGAGACCTGCAGCTACCCATCAAAAGCCGCGTTCTAAGGAAAATCCACCTCAAAAGACATGTAGAGGGGTTTGAGCCTATGCTATCTAGTCTTTTTTCAGTGTCTTCAAGCCGACTAGGAAGAAACTCGTCATTCATTCGAATGGTGCGAATACCCGTGACTTTCAAATTCGACTGGAAATGCCAAAGAACGCCTTCATTCAAGAGGTCTTTGACAAAGGGTGATCACTAGCTGAATAGCTTTCGCCGAAGAGATTCACACCTGTACTAAGAAGATTCACGGGGGTCATAAAGACTCTTTTTTGATTAGAAAATTGGAACCTAAACCGTCATTTGAAAATGAAGATGATTGGCCAGCATTACATTCATCTTCATCGCCATTAAGTTGATTGACTTAAACCGTCATATAAAACGCACCCTAGAAGCCCTTAAAATTGGGGATAACTAGCTTTCAACTGAAAAACTAAGGAGAGATTCCACCGCTTTGATCAAGTTGGTATAGGATTCGAAATTCTTTCCCGATTCCGCACTCTTCCTTTAGCACCGAAAGTTGATCGTCGCCAGTTGGCCAATTCCATATTCCAAGGCAAGGTATTTGCTTCTGAAAGAACTGGAAGATCTCAAGAAGGGTTACCTAGAGCGTTGGCTTCTTCTTCTCAAACTGGCCAATCGAAAAATACAAGAAAATGAATCACTTGACAGCTAAAGAAGGCTCGTAGAGAAGGTCAAAAATCAAGAGATGGAGGGAGAAAAAAGAAGAAAAGAATTGACAAGTCCAGTCATATTGAATCCATGATGGAACAGGAACTTTCATCATCTTCATTAGCTGGTCGTGTTCAAGAAAGAACGTTCAATAGTATGAAATGGCTGAAATACTCCATCAGCGCAGGCTGGATTAAGACGACTTAGCTACTTGTCTGAAAGCGGAAACAGTTTCATCTTCCTGCTAAGGCAGATGCCTGTTTAATCATCCTTAGAATGACTTGTGCAATTGAACACGAATCGCTTGGTTTAATCGAAAATAGAATATAAGGAAGATGGCATAGAATGTGCTGTTCTCGCATGAATAGGAATAGGTTTGGTTGCATATATAAGCTTAAGAAGGGCTTCTTTGACAGAGCTGAAAGCAAGTGGGCAAATAGGTTCTTTCGGAAGAGAAGGGCTTTGGGAATAGTATAAGATATCCACGCACATAGAAGGAGCAAAGGAGGAAGCGGGGAGGGAAGGCAGAAATGCCACAGTTGATTCTTGACGCAAAGATTGGTAATTCCTCATCTGCAAAGCCAAACCGTCAAGAGGTAAAGGGGCCTATCTTAAGTATGTCATGTCAGTCTTCCTTCCTCCAAGCAGGAAAGTAAGAAAGGCTAAGAGCCGACAGAGAGAGCTTTCAACAGCCTATGCCGTATTCTTGTCGAAAAAAAGCCCTTCTGGCAAAAAGAAAAAAGATTTGGCTTCATTCTGACCTATTCCCCCCACAGCTACTTCTCTAAGACAATTGGGAATTTTTCCTTCCACCAGCAAGATATATTAATACCGTATAGACGCTTCAACAGGGATGCGTGCGCTAGCTGAGAAGGGGATGAAAGTGTCACAATAGTCTTGATTTTTCTATCTTCTAGTAAGAGAAAGAACAAGCGCACCATAAGAAAACCTGATATAACAAATGGGAAGAGATGGCTAACTATTGATCACTTCACTTTCAACCTTATCTGTTCACTTCATCTCTCCTCCCTGCAGTACATGAGCCGAAGCACACGAGTACACGCTGTCTTCTTAGCGGTTATTCTATATTCCTTTCCTTCCTTACTAATAGAACTGTGGATCACTAAACGAAAACTTTCTATCAGGAAAGGGATGAGTCGACTTTGTTGTTGGTTCATAAATCTGATCCCCGCACTGTAACTACTGTAGTCAAAGTAAAGAAAAAATAACTGGATCTGCGCTTCTCCGAAAGTCAGCGAATTTTTTCTGCTCTGATAGTAAGCGGTTGGAAGCTGCTCTTATCTCTGCTCCCCGTACAACTGTGTTCTTAAGTTTCGGTTATTTATATATATTCCTTGATTACTAAAAAAAGGTCAAGCAAGCGCTTTCTTCTCTTTTCTTTGCAAGAAGGTTTTCAGGAAATGAATCAATGGTAAAGCTATCCACCACTAGCAATTGAATCGGGAACTGTAGCTATTGAATCAACTATTCTTGTTCAAGCTGTTCTTGCTTGAGTGGAATCAGCCGAGAGTTCATCAAGAGAGGAGGATCAAGGTGGTTCAGTGAGCGATGGGAAGAATCATTCAATCTCGGGACAAAGGGCAGAAGGGAAGGCTTTCCTATTAATATTAGTTAGTCTTCCTTGACCTTGACTCTTGGTACCTATATACTTTGAATCAAGACTAGGCCCCTTGAATTTCCTGGTATGTCCAGGATTCCCCTGGTATATCACTCCAGTTCTATGCCTGGGTCCCTTCGTTCAAGCTCCATACCGCATCCATTTTCCCGTGCCAAACCAAATGGACGAATAAGCTTAGAAAGAAGGAGAAGAAAGCATCTCACTAATGATCACATGGGGTACTTCTAGCATTACAAAGTGTTAAAAGTATGATATGTGGAACCAACATCTCGATGAGAAGTTTCATAGCTGGGATTCTATTCTCTCTGAATGAGAAGTCTCGCATCTTGGCATTCCGCCTGTGGCTACTAATTCAATTGAGAAAGTTCCTTTGATGATATACCGCGCACGGGCGTTGGCCAGCAGATGGCTACACTTTTTTTAGTGTTATTTCGATTTCGTATGCAATGAAGGCAGACTCATAGGGGAAATCCCAAACAACGGATATTGGCTTCGGCCAATGGTGCTGTTTGAAGCTTTCTTTCTAAGGAACCAAGGGGGGTGGGTAGGGCAAGCTATAGAGATGTTCCACAAACATCTTACTTGAAGCTCTGTTCCGAGTGCACTAAGCGAATAGGTAACTCGAGGACCTACCAATAAGGTACCGGAAGCACCTAGCCAAATGAACAAGCACCTTCCAATTGCTCTTTTCCCACCTGTATAAGGGGTCTCTCACTCGGCTTTCTAAATGTCTGTTTCAACAAATTCTTTAATGGTGCCATTTGCAACTAAAATAAGAGATGACCAAGCGTTCCATACTTTATTGTCTTGTGAACGGAGTCGAGATAGGGACAGTCTCCCATAACAAGAATAGAAAGACGCGAGCCTTCCCGATGTGTTTGATTTCCTACTAGAGAAAGACGGCTTCTATCGCGAGTTTAGTCCGGTCTGAAAATATTTCATTTTTTGGTTAGAAAACGAGCTTCTGGCAAGACACCGGGAGGAAGATCTATTATTTCATAACCTGCATTGGTACGGTAGAGTGGCACCTCATATGCTCGATCCATAGAGAAAGAGGGAGTACCAAGTCGTTCAGGAGTATAAAATTACCACGTATCCATCAATCAGTCATCCCATTTCATTCCTGTTTGACACCCATTTAGTAGTGATTTGGGCAGTTATCCGGTCATTCCAATCTTTCGTATGCGGATCTGTAATATCTATATCTGAATGAGACGCTTCAGGCAAGGCACCCCAATCCGTATCAGAAAGAAGGGCTTTTGCCCGGCAATGAGATTAATCACGCAGCTTTCACTATATAAGATAATAAGATAAGATACCTAAGCTGGAGCTTGAAACTAAACCAGAAAGTGGGAAGACGAGCTCCGGGGCTACGAAGTGAAGGTTGCAATTCTCCAGTTAGAAGATAGCCATGTCAAGAGAATCTTTCTTGATGTGGAACCAGATGTTTATGAGTAGCCCAGCAATGCAGGCGAAGAATTTTGAAATGACTTCAGTAAAGAGAGGGTTTCAACCGAGACCACTAAATAGTTACGCGCAGCCCCCTGGAAAAGATCAAAAAGAAAATTCCTTCCTTGATGACTAAGGTTGTAGGAGTAAACTCCCGGGTCTTTCTTCCTAGAATTCGTAGCAGGTCGTTGTTTTCCTCATTTCTTTTAGCCGGAAAGGTCTAATGTTCAACTGAGGTTTCCTATCAAGCCAAGGAAGTAGATTCCCCGAGAACGTCCCTCCATGCAGGCCGAGCCGTTGGGCATTTCATTTCACCCGTCTCAAATATTCCAATCCACGACAAAAAAACCATGCCGACTTATGGTCAGCATATACTCCGGTCAAATCGTATCGACCTATATATTCCAAATTGCTGGCCTATGCCTATTCGTAGACAACCCGTACTGATAAGCAATCCTTACTCCCAAAAGTTTTGAGATCCCGTGCAATCAAGCTGGGCTTAGGATCTCTTTTTTTAGTTACCCAGGAGAAAAGTTCCTTATGAATTAGGACCTATAACCGCCAATTAGCCGATCAGAGAAAGGAAATTCGGTAAGGTATTAATACCGTATAGACGCTTCAACAGGAAAGGCAGCCTACTTTGATTCGAGAGCTGCGGATTCTCTTGCAGTAGCCATTCACTCGACCAGTTCATGTGCAGCTCTTTCAACATCTGTAAAAGAACAAAGTCCCGTAAAAGAGTTGCTATTCCGATTTTTGATTCATAGCCTGGGGGCTATCCTCCCTCACACAAATGCCTATTAGAGCACCAACTCCTTCTTCATCTGCACCTTTCACTTCACTCCCTTTAAGATGCCTCAATGTGAACAAATGGAATCCCTTTTGATGAATTTTCTCTTTCTTCCTATCCGAAATCGTCTGTTAGAGAATGGTCTGTTGTACTAAATAAGCAAATCGGCTCTTTGAAAGTGGGGAACGAAACTGGCCATACTGCCACTTCCCTAGTCACTTTCCTTACTTATTCTTACTCTCTGGCACTAGACTAGGGGGACTCACTTTGCTCGCCCAATGCTCTTCTTTGTCTTGGCTTGGAGGAAGGACAATCCCTTGCCCTTAGGGCTATGCCTTTTAATTTGATGCCTTTATCTTCGACCCCAGGAAAGGTAACTCAATAGGAATTCTCTACTCTAGCTCTAGAACCCATAGACAATAGACTGAAGAGGTACGGCATCTGTAACAAAGGAAGAAAAGCCGAACGAAAGAAAGCTGACCAGTATTCCACTCTAGTATCTTCACCTTCTCCGAAAGTAGGCTTCTTTCTTGGAATGGAATGCTCGCACAGATCCGCTTCCTCCACTTCTCGGTAAGGTGAGGGTCTTTCTGAGGCCAGGCTGATTGGATCTGCGATTCCTGCTTTCCGGAGACAAAGAGACTAGTAAGTAGAACTACCTCTCCCCTAGACTACTGTTAAAGCACTATTTAGACGTAATTCCAGGCTTAGAAGGATAGACGACTACGGGACTAAGTATAAGGCTGCACTTACCTCCTCTGGTATAGGTAAGTTCACTAGGATGGCATTGGAATTGGACCTTGGAAAATCCAAAGTAGATGGTAGAATAGATCGGCTTGCTCTTGGCTAACTTAGCCGAATTGCTAACTCCGTGGTGACGGACAGGATTATATTGATAACTAGATCTAGGCTCTGCAAGACCACCTCAAAAACGAGTCTTGGCTCTGATGCATTGACTACCTAATCTAATCGTGCTCGCACTCCAATCCTTACGTGGTGGAAGGTAGAATCAGTGGAACTAAAGCCCGGGTTAGTGATTCAGAAAATCTTTCTTTCTGTGAGATGAGATATTATCCAGTACGCTAATATCTCAATCCCTTTGTTTAAGCAAGGGCTTTTCCCTCACAAGCACTGAACCGCGCAGAGAGCTTGTCCGGTTTAGTTCTGCTCAGAGCCAAAAGATTCCTTCCTTCTTCCGAGTGCGTCTTTTTCCTAAAAGAGTTCTAGTCGCGTCTGCTTATCGCTTTTTTGCTAGAAATAGTAAAGCCCATAGCTTCCGTTCAAACCCGGGCATATCAAATTACCTTGTGACCTCGGCCCTTGCCTGGCGAGCTAGCGATTCTTCCGCTTTTTCCCTATTTTCGTTCATAGATAGGCAGAAGTCGTTTTTCCACATAAAAGTGTTTCGCGAGGCGTACCGCATGTCAGAACCAAAGCAAAGAATGTGAAAAGAATCCCATCTTAATAAAATAAGCTCTCATCCATCCTCTTATTCATTCTTAGGGAACGGGGATCTCGCATACTTCTTTAGCCCGGATCCCTTGCAGTTTGGAAAGAAGGGGCAAAGGAAGACCGGGGATCCATCAACGAGCAATTTCCGCTCATCCGGGTGTTATAAGCTTTCCCCTATCTATGGGATCGAGGTAAAGTTCCAAGTCGTATATGCGACTCTATAACTAGGAATTGAAGAGTTTTGGACCGGTAGGAAAGTCAAGATATAAGCTCTTTTGTCTAGTAAGAAGTCGAAAGACCTGTATTGAATGAGAGGCGCACTTATTTGCTATTCTAAGGGGCATTCTCAAGGTCTCGAAGAGCCTAAAGAGAATATTGGAAAGCGGAAGATGCCTATGGAATACTCAATGGCGGGGGTGAGTGCGTCCCATCAGCTGTCTAACTGGATTGAGTTCTCTTCGGGATTATGGACTACTTGGTAACATCCGATTAGGGGGAGTGGGGTGAAAGACCAAGGAAGGGAGACGTATCCTAGTGTCTTTCGGGATAGTGGAAGATCTTGGTGAGGACCCGAAAGTTTTCTGCGAATCGATCACAGGACCACTGAACTCAAGTCAAAGCCATTGAATCTGACTATTTCGATACGGGAATGCGAACACAATCATATAAGCTCGCTGGCACTTCATCCTCATCAAAAACAAAAGCTAATACGACTCACTAGGTACATTCCAGAATAGTCTATTCTTTATCCGATATTTAGCGTACTTACTCGACATCCAATCCACGACCGGCTGGAACGAAGATAAGATCTATAAGCCGAGCACATCTATGCCTAAGTGCTTCCTTCATTAACTCTTGGATTACTGATTCTATTCCGAACTTTCCTCAGATCGTAGACCACAACAGACTTGGAAGTCGCAGCGGTAGGGCAAGCTCTAAATCTCATTATGAACTTGAGGTATGGCTCAAAAGAAATTGCACTTCATCTGTCCTCTTACAAAAGAAAAAGAAAGTCCCCTGGAAGACTTTCTTCACCTTTGCTTGTTGGCTACTGTGGATTCAAAGGAAGGAAGACGCATTTCAAATCAATTCAGTCACCAAGCCTTTCAGTCTAGCGGTGAGAACAAGTGCCCAAGAGGAGTAGGGCCCTGCAATAGGGTTGGGTTCATAAGCAGTGTTAACAATAGAAGGCCTAAGCCTATCTGCTGTGATTGAGTCACTAACTACTGGTACAGTTAGAAAGGGAACTCATTCCGATCCTGGTTTCAAAATTAGCATCGAAAGAGAAAAGAACCCGACTCTTATCGCCACTTTATCCTATATAAGAAATGAATCAAGATGCGAGCAAAAAGCATGACAGTCACCTAGCTTAGCTTGAGGAAGATCACTCGAAGGGTATGCCTTTGTATGGTATGATAACTGACTTTCTTTTTGAGAGGAAGAAGGCAACCTGTCTTTCAATCTATTGGCAATTACCCTTATCCTTTTCTTCTTTTTCTTTGACACCATCCATCTTATTAGCTTATTAGAGGCTTGCTTGAGATTTTTAATTATGGGGATAATAGCAAGCAAGTAAGGTTTCACTCCTTCTTACTTCTTACTACTAAATAGGGCTAGGGTTTAGTTCCTTCTATACCTGAAATCCTACGACGAACTAAACGAGACTTATAGATGGACTAGCTTTGCTTGCTTCCTCCCCCTGTGATAGTATGATTGGGAACTGATCCCGCTGCTTTGGTTTGGTACCATAGGCAGTAGTAGTTAGATTTATACTGACTCCGAGTCCTAGTATATGCATTATTTTGATTTCACCCTATAAAGAAGGTAAAGGCTTATAGAGGAAAATTCTCCTCATTAGGGCATACGCGTATCCTTATTGATTGGCCTCATTTCGAATAGGGTATCAGAGCTATTAATTAGGGTTTCACGAGTGAGCCTCTTTCCTTTCCAAGCTTTGCCGTGGTGTGGTCTCCTTTCTTTTATCATCTTTCCGGCGAAAGCCAAGATCTATCACAGAAGCTGGGATTCACCGTGAAGATTGCTGGTCACATAGCTCGGTAAGAAGTCAGAACTCAGCTACTCCTGAACTCATTAACTCAAGAGCTAGGGAAGGGTACGAAGTGACTTTCCCCACTATCTTCGGTAAGGGCTAGCTCGTCAGTACCAGGTGTTGATTTAGTGACGTCTTTCAGTACTCGGACTGAAGTCAAGTACATCAATCGGTACGGTATAAGGGCTCCGCATTTCTGGTACAGTTCAGTTATCCGTAAATGAAGCAGGAATTTCTCTAGATGGCAGCTAGCTGAGAACCCGAATGGAATCTCCTGCGCCTCGCCGAGAAAGGCTTGGGGATAGAAGATAGAAGGGCGCTCCAGCTATGTGCCATTGTCAAAATGTCAGTCTATCACCCTGGTAGAAGATATCTAAGTTTTCTGCTACTTACCTAACCCTTAACTCGCTACTTTGATTCCGCTCGTTCCCTATGGTCGAGCACTTCGTTCATGAGTTGCTATCGCTTTAGCTGTGATAACTATAACTTAAGCTATCTTCTCGAGCTTTCCTTAGGATGAGGGGCAAAGTCGAAAGATTTATTCGTCGATCCTATCCTTTAGTGTCCTCCTTCTCCTCCCTGCGGTCGGAGCCTCCTTCACAGAGGGTAATATCTATAGTATCGGTATAACTCTAAGCCCCCATATAGTGGGAGTGCCGGAAAGAACTCTTGGTTAGGTTGAGAGCTTAGCCTACTCTTTCTTTCCAGTCTTTCTCGCTTCCCGGTTTTATGGTTGCATGTTAGAGCTTTACTTGTGATAGCGTAAGCCAGTGGCGAGTCTCTTTACTTCACATCTATTGGTCGTCCGCTTTCAGGCTTCCGGAGAAGATCTTGAAATCCATTTCATTGAGCATTCGGGTTGGTCAGGCCCCGAACCCACCTATAAGATCCATACGATCAGCTGGTCCAATGTAGACCGGGTGGATTGGTTTTAAGAACTGCCATGTTAATTTCTGGAGAGTAGTTAATGATAATGGGTCCATTTGGACTCAATGGGTTAATTTGAGATATCTCAGGAAACATTCTATTTGGGTGGATAATCTTCCACTGCTCTTAGTCTTGGAGGGGTATCGGTAAGGGAAGATGTGGCTAATGCTATAAAGTGTCAGATTTCGAATAGCGAAAGCACGAAGCTGTGGCATTGTCCGTGGCTTAGAGATGGCCCGATCAGCTACAGGTACGAGGTCACTGTTATAAGGGAAACAGGTCTCCCGCTCTAGTAAGCGATTTCATCAAAAATGTTGGAACCTTCCTCCTAGCGGCTGGACACTAAGTGCAAGAGATTGCCCTGTATGAACTCCCGCAGCTCCCTGTTGAAGACAGGATCGTTTGGCGGAAATTGAAACTCCAAAACAGCCTGCAACCAACCGATGTTTGCCGATAGATTAATTAATATAAAAAAAAAGAATTCGGCCTTTACTGGCCTGATCCTAAAGCTCTGCTTTACAGCAGTCATATACTATGTTTGGCGTGAGAGAAATTCCAGGCGCCGGGAATCCAAGCAGAACGTCGTTTTGGAGAGGAAGTCAAACTGAGACTGCATTCGGTTTCCTCTCAGATGAAACTGAGAGTTATGGACTCTTTTTGCACTCAGTTTTGGGGCCCTGCTCAGCGGCTGAATCTTACTTTTCTTCGAAACCCTCCGGAAACTAAAGTGAACACAGAAGGTTCAGTAGCAATAGAGGCTGCTGCGGCTGCGATAGCAAGGGACTTTATCGGCCATCCTCTTTGGGCTTTCCCGGTAAGTGCCATAACTGCTACGCAGCCTCGAGGCCACCACTAGCCGTTTTAGATGTCCACGACGAACTCTTCTAACCACCTTCTGTTCCCAATCCTCCAATCTGAGCTAGCATCAATATTATAGACCTATACTCAGAAGACGAGAGACTATGCAGAAAGCTTGAGTTTGGGTGTCCTTACGTCTCCTGATACCGATGGTAAACTAAAGAAAAAAGGGTCCGAGCTCTGCGGGAACTGCCTTTTCTGAGGAAAGAAGTAGGGTTCTTTGGTGCTGTTGAGGCTTTCCTTGGCCTGTTGGCCGTGAACAACGACATCATACGGCTCAGGTGAGCGATGAGCAAGCACAAGATATTCTTAACTTACCAGTATTAACTTACCAAGGTGATTCAGAACCACGGACTGGTTCAGGCCGGTAAATAGAAGATTCAAAGGAGGCTCGGGAAGAGGGGATCGGGTTCGGGGGCCTTTATATCTTGAGGCCACACCTCCTTAATAGTTCCTCGCGAGCATAAATGAAGATCTATTATTCGGAAATTGACTTTCTTGTATCACAAAGGCCATAATATCTTTCTTTCTATACGACCAAAGCCAGCCTGGTAGACTACGAAATCCCTGTTAATCGTTCTGGAGAGTTTGAGCCGAGTGGCACATCACTACGGGAAAAGAAAAGGGCGCGCCTTTGGAGAGCGCAACAACAACTCTATTATTGTACTGCAATTGGTGCGCTTTGCCACCGGGTGCGAAATCCCATTCCTTCTTTTCTCCCCGGGTGTTTGAGTCGTATCCTCTCCTCCAAAGTCGGACCCTTCGCCGCTTGACAGCGCCTTCGGACCCTCGATCTTGGTTCTTCCCTTATCTCCATGTCGTCTGATTGCGCCTTTTCTCTTTCATACTATAATACAGGTGAGTAAGGAAGTGTCGTCAAGCTCCTGCCTGTCAGTCATCCAGTTGTGACCGCTATCGCCCCTATTCTCTCAACAAAGCCTCTCCTTTATAGATGAGGGAGAGTACCTTCGCTACCGCTCTCTCCAAGCCGGCCATAATAGATTAGCAAAGAGGCATTCCCGCTCCACAGCAGGTCCCGAATTTGCGGGGCTTTATAATCTGCAGAAGCGGATAGCGATTTGCGATGAGACAGTTTGCGTCTTCCTCATATACATGATATATATGGATGTACACTTCGAGTTGCCTTATGAGACTGATTAGATAGCTCTTTAGGAACTGATCAATTTGAGCTTGCCCTCGATTGAACTTCCCAAGCAGACTTTATATGTCTTGTGTCCGACCTTCATCATATACGTATGCAAAGTAGCTAAATTGCCGGGTTCGGAAAGAAGGGCACGTATATATTCCCCCTTTTCTTACTGAGGAAGAAAGTCTAGTTTTAAGGTATTGATTAGCCGCCTTCTATCATTTACAAAGCATAAGGGGAAGATCGGCCAAAGAAGGGGCCTGCCTCTTGAAGGAAGGATAGAAAGCAGAGCATTCCGACTCGACCAACTCGAAGCCAAGGAAGACCGGATTCGTGCACTCCTAAATCAGTGAATCCCGGGTCCGAAATCGGGTGGGTGAGGTGGAGTAGCCTACTGGAGCGAGCCAGGTCTGGGATCTTTCCCATAGCCTTCTTTCTTCTTTATCGCCTGGTCTTTCTTTCCTAAATCCATTTACCTTGCTAGCCTAAGGCTTAAGAGTTATCCAAAGGAAAGCAGTCAAGCCGAAACCAGTGCCATCCTCAAATAACCCAATGGGCGTACGAATATCTGCTTCGAAAGGACCAAGAGATTCTTTCTTTACGCTATTCTTCGCACCGAGAAAATCTTTTGTTAATCTCGTTATCTCCACGGGCGCTGGGTTAAGGGCCTGGAACCAGAATCACACCTTGGGGAACCGGTACGAAAGGTATAAAGAAAGAGAGCTAGCTAAGGTATAAAGGAA
>MJHO01000257.1:123124-179509 GCA_002076135.1 Xerophyta viscosa
AAGAGAAAGGAAGCAAACAGGCTTGAAGGCCTGGAACCGAACCGCTTTGCGGAGCGGATCAATCTTCCGTACCGCGCGGACTGCGTTGGCAAAGCCAACCTCTTCCTCAAAACATCCGTTGGAAGGTTCGGGGACCAAGGCAGATGACCGAAATCAAGAGGTTGGGGTCTGCCCCTGTGCCCTTCAAGCACAGAAAAATGGCTTCGTCCGTAAGTCCACATGTCGATCGCAGAGCCAACATCAACATTTCGCTATCCGCTCGTTCCTGCGGGAAGCGCTAAGAGCTAAGCCAAAGATGTCGTGGCGAAGGTTATACTTAATTAAGTCAGCGAAGCTTATATCCGAGGAAAGGGAAAGACCCATGGACAGAGAGAAGGTTGCAGAAGTGCTTCTAGATCTCATGGAATAAGGAAGAATGAAAAACAAGACTTTCCATCACTGGAAACTATGGAAATCTTGGAAGATTCCCTGAAGTCCATTAATTGATCTGCTCCTGATCGGAATGAGAACAACAAAGATGACATTAGTATCTGTGCAGATATCACCGTGCTCATCAAAGTCCTTCCTGGCGGCCCACAGGTCATCCTTAATCATCTCCTAGAAGGCGATAGGAAACCGCCCGGGAGCGCGATCCTGCTCCAAGCGATCAGTCCTTTGATCTAAAAAATAGAGAATTGATGAAACTTGTCCTCAGCCGAAAGGGAAGGAAGATAGAGGTTGGCAGGCACCGGCCGGTAGCCTTGATCTTTGGTGGCGTCGAGGAAGGAGTGTTTCCACCCTATGGCGGATGGGCTACCAACCCATCACAGCGGATCGCTCAAAACGACTGCTGTCCATGAGGCAACTAGTCGGTTAGTGGTATTTGGGCTGTCCAAGGGAGAGGATCCCAAGTCCTATACCACTGATATGATTTAGTGAACCTCACTCCTTCTACTTAGGGATGTGGTAGTCCCTGGTGTGAAGAGAGTCCTAAGTTGGTCCTTAGGTGCCTTCCTATGGGGGTCACATGATGACCCTCAAGTGGGCGAGGTTGGGTGTGTGAGTCGGGGTATTCTTCGTCAACAGTTGTTGACTGGAGTAACCATTGGGTGTCGCGGAAGCCCATTGGGAGTGAGGATCAGTGTAAGGGGGCAGTCCGGTTGTTAACCCGGCCTGGCTTGTCCTCTTCCACCCCTTGCTACCATAAAAAGGAAGCAATATATATAGGGCGAAAATGCGACAACAGTTTGATAAGTTACTCCGAATATCACCCATCCAATGGCAGAGAATCTTGGAAGATTCTCGGCTACTCAGAGGTTACCTGAATAAGGTTATTCTTTTAGCCACGGACGGACTGACCAAGGAAATGTGCATAGGGGCTTACTTGTTCAGTAAGCAGGTAATAAGGCTTGTTCGCCGCTCAGGTTTTCTGTTCACTGCCCTTTATTTAAAGCAGTGTGCATGTTCCCTGCAGCGAGCCTATGGGGGTTGTGTGAGCCCTCATGGTGAACATCCTTGTCCTGTATCCCTAACACGGTCAGGATATCCCCGGAGAATCCCTTCCTTCGTACGGAAACGTATGATGAAGGGGGATGATAAAGCTGACATATGGGTCAAATTGTTCTTGTCGTTCTTCTCTCTTAGCAAAGTCATTTTAGTAGCTAAGAGGATCCGATCAAGCACATTTGCTTCCATTGTCAGTCCTCCGGACGATATTGACCAGGTTATCGGTTTATGTGGAGAGCTGAAGAGTATTCTTCAGCCCTTACTGAACCGATACCTGCCCTGGCTACCACGTGTCCCTCTTAACCAGGGGATGACGTGGGATCCTACCTGGAAGGCATTGCCTACTCACCACCTGAGTGGGGAAGTTCTTCGTCGGCGAGCTCAAAGGAAAGGGCCAGTAAACATAAAGTCATTTTTGACCCTAGGAGTTATCAAGCTGGTACTTCTTGATGCAGTTTGTGCATCAGAAGGGGGAACAATTCTCACAAGGGTGCTTGTGGCAGCCCTACGTAAGATATGCATTCGACACCCGAAATAAGGACATCACTAATATCAACCTTGAGTGGTTTGAGAAAGTGCTTGGTCCGTACTTACCGAGTGTAGAACAGTTGTCACTTCAGTGCGGGATGCAAATCCCTGCAGTGTGTGGTCGACTAGGTATGAGTGTTGAGGGAGGGGGCAAAAGGAGCAAGCGGAGTCTAAAAAGACGTAGCGCGCTAGCGCGCCCGTAGGATTCTCTGATTCAATCAAATATCCCGCCGATGAAAGCCCGCCCAATAGCAAGAAGGCTTTTTCAACGATTGGAATGGAATGCTTCCTTCCTCGACCTAAGGAGTGCCCTTTGTGCTTTGCTTGCCAGTTAGTTTTGCATATCAGTTCCTTGCTTCCCTTGTTTGTGGCCGAAGACTGGAATGATAGGTCCATGCCAGCTCTTTGTGCTGTATTGAGTACCAGTAGAGTAGAACTACTTTGACTATGGCTAGGAGTACGTCACACTGCTGCTTACCCCAATGCTCTGACTATTCTCACCGAGAGAATTCTTGACCGTACTTGCTTGCCTGACTGGTTGAACTGCCCTGTCTGCTTTTCCTGGACCAGAAAAGAAGTACCGATGTCAGGAGATGGAAGTATTGTTGACGAGGCAGTGACGTAGGATAAGGCTCTTTGGTGAACCAGACTATGTCTATCCTATTGAGCCAATGTTCAGAGAGATTGGTATGTATGGAGGGAATTCTCAAATAGATCTTAGCAAGGTTGGCTCGACCACCGGGAGAGGAAAGCGAGGAACCATCTCGTGCCCTGTTAGAAGGTCAGTCCCAGAGCCTATTCGATGTCATCTTCCTTGTCCTCTTCTGATTCAACCTCCTATTACTCGTACAACAACTATGGCAGCCAAGAGCGCTGCTTATTCCCCTTCATCTTTAGATGCTTCCTGTACTGCTCGATGCTTTGAATAGCCCTAGTTCCAGTTAGTTCATACTACCCGCTCTCGCTTACTTGCCTGCTGGCTAATGGCTTTCCTTATTGGGATTTCTTTCCTATTGCTTGTCTTCCTGGTCAATCATTCGACGAGTGACTCTTTCATCCATGCCCTTAGAGTACTCCACTCCAAGAAATCCTTCATTGGCCCGACTGAAAATAATTCATCGGGTATCAACTTCAGATCCTTAGCTTTCATAACTCCGCGAAGGTAATCAATAATGAGACCCACTAGGTACGGATTTAAGGGTCTACCCCTACCGAGCCACATACGCAGTGACCCGGAGTGAGGCTTAGTGTACATAGCTAGAACCCTGTCAAAGTGTCGGTTGCGACGGTGTTGAATTGTTGACAACTGTCTGTATCCGGCACCACCCACCCTAGCATGAGTAGAAAAACCTCTTGAAAGGCTACTTTTTATGGATTCCCATAAGTCCGTAAGGATGATGGGTGTTCAATAAACTCCGAATAGAGATAGGACTGAAATCCTTACTCACTCCCTTTACCAGAATTTCTGCAACTAGAAAATTCGAATATGAGGTACGGGATGAAAAAGCGATTTCACGCTTAAAGATCGGTCCTGTCGAGACAGTTTTCAATGCTAGGAAAAGATAACCAAAGCGGGCATAGTTTCATGTAGTGAATTCTAGTAGTTTTTCTTGTCCATTGAAACCACTCCCTTTTGTGCTCTTTCGCCCTGCGTTATATCAATATGTATCTCAAAGCAGCATTTCCTTTCACAGGCATAGGCGAATGCTAAAAGATAAGCATACGCAGAAGCAGAAAGAACAGATTTACCCTCTACCAGAATAAGATCTCTAGGTTTACCAAATCCTTCTCAACTTGTGAAAGAGGTCAGGAATCTTGAACTCGATGATCCCTCCGCATCAGAATAGGTATAGAAATCTGCTTTAACCAACAGGGGAGTGTATTTCCCACCGGTAAGATAGAGCGGAGACAGACAGGCTTTAAATGTCAATACCCACATATGTAAGGAAGAAGAAAAAGCAGTGAAATTGTAGTACCATGTGCTGATCAGTCACTAGTGATGAACCCTTTCGCTGTCAGATCACAGGAATTAGCACCTAGAAAGAGATGCGCTGAACCAACTGGCAATAGTGCAAACTAAAAAAGCTTTACCCAATGATACGAATGTAGAAAGATCAAGATGTGAGAATCATGTAGATGGATTGGCTTATTCCGTGTAGCAGTACTTTCTTTAAGGGGTTGAGCCTC
Organism: Xerophyta viscosa; assembly: GCA_002076135.1. Taxonomy (NCBI): domain Eukaryota; kingdom Viridiplantae; phylum Streptophyta; class Magnoliopsida; order Pandanales; family Velloziaceae; genus Xerophyta; species Xerophyta viscosa. The sequence goes on from MJHO01000257.1 coordinate 127,325, forward strand.
AAAATGGCCTTGCACCCTTCGCTGGAACGAAGGAGACCTAAAAGTGATATCTGTAGGCCTTTGGATTGATAGGCTTCGACTTAGCCTTGATAGGCTAATGCACTCTCTTGATCCAATGCTCAATCTTTCGCCAATAAATCTTCAAGCTGTTCCCAACAGCGGTGAAGCACTGCATCTTTCTAGCTTCAAAGAAAGAGAAAGACAACGAAGTGGGATGATTTCCCAAGCTTAGGACTTTGATCAATGGGCACTAGAGAGAAGCGCTAACATACAAAAAAGCCTCCTTTCGGATGGGTAAAGCTCCTCGTTCAGCAGATAGAGATGGAAACCCTACCTATGCAAGATTGAATAGAGTGCTGCTTGGACAAGATCAATGCATTTAGTACAGTCAGCTAGGAAGCACTAGCTAGGCAGGGCGTACTGGGAATGCTCTTCCACATCCTTCATTACAAGGCCCAGCTGAGAGGTGGCCAGAGAGGACATGCAAACTTTCCAAAGAGATGTGAGAGAGAGAGGTGCCTCACAAGAGATCCTATCGCCGTCAGAGAGCTTTAGGGGTCATTTACGAATTTCATTAGCTGCTTTAGCCTTCCAGGCCTAACCCGACCTCTTTCTCCAATCGAAATCAGACTTGCGTACTCTGAGACCCTTCTGGGGACCTGCTTGCCCTTCTTCCCTCTCGGCAAAGAAGTCCTACATTCATGCCTTTGATGCGACTAGCCGGGCGGGTGGAAGTCGAGTGAGGAATAGTCTCACTTTTCCGTTCAGTAGTTCAGCACATCGGATCGTGCAGCCGAGGAATGAGGTTGCCCCCTCCTCCTATCCAATAGTGGTTGGATAGGCCGATCCTGAAAGGGAAATCAAAAAACGGAGCCGTTGAAAGATGATTCCTTCGACCGAGATCTGAACAACCAGCTTCGAAAAAGGAATGGAAAAAGCAAGTGAACCTCGCGCCTAGCTGTCGATTGGTCTGATTACCAAATGGTCTATCCAGCGCTGTCGTACCTACCCGCTCCAGTCGGTGTATCGGAAAGATCAAGTCTCTAATACAGCTCCCCGGGTGGGGAAGAAGAATGCATAAACCGGTTTAGAAATCCCTTAGTCATCGATCCTAGCCAGCATAACTTCTTCCCTCTCTCTCCCAATCTCTTCTCCTGCCGCAATCGAGTCAAGATCTTTTCCCGCTTCCCCACGTTCAGCTGTCCGTCAGGCGGGTAATAAGGAAGAGCAAGAGAGATGTTGACCTTCCACAGAGGTTTCGGTTTCAATGACTCAAGCCGATGAGGGAGTGGAGGTATATGAGCAAGAATTCGATCGGGAATACAGGTCCATTTCAGAAGTACCAAACAAAAAATCATGATCTTTGTTCTCATCAACCGACTCCATTTTAAAAAGCTCAAGGTTCTTTATGAACATGGAAAGTAGATTGGGAAGATCTGACTAAGTCACAACAGAGGGAGTTGCATGCTGAACCCTCTACTCTACCACACAGGCGGTAGAAAGCTTACTGATTCTTTCAGCCTTTCTTATAGGGTGAGGACGACTACTAGCTAAAGGAAGGGCTCTCTTCGCCCATCAAAAGGGAGGAGATGGAAGAACCAAGAGACAGAGTCAATTTCATTCAGCTGTAGTGCCCTAAGGTCTTCCACAAGTGAAGCAATGTACAGGTAGGCAAAAGCCTGAATGTAGTGCTAAACAGATACGTCAGCTAGGAAAGAAGTCAGGTTGGTTGTTTGTTGCCCTTTATTTAAAGCAATGCTCAACTTGCCTGATGCACTTTAGGGGTAGTAGTACCCCTATAGTTGGCTTATCTGTTCCAGTTTCCTTAACAAGGTCCGGTCTCCCTCGTATCATCCCGACTTATCATCGGAAAGAGATACTGAAGAGATCTTCCCGTGGAGACATTTTGATAAAGTGGTACTTGTCCTTATTTTCGTTAAGTAAGATAATAAGGTTAAGTCAGACTGTATCAAAATCTACCTTTAAGACAATGGTAGACCCTCCACGAGATATGGATAAGGTGAGAGAGGTAGTTGGAGCTGTGAAGCTCTTCTTGCCTGAACTCTTTTACCGTTATTGTCCATGGATCCCCTTGAACAAGGGTTGGTGTTCGAGCCGACTTGGAAGGCCTTACCCACTATGGGCATCACTCAACAAATAATGACTCTACGCCTGAAGCTCAAAAAGGAGGTTGCAAAGAGACTTCGGTCTTCCTTTGTTTCTTTCCCTTATGAGTTAGGGTGTTGGCATTGGTTGTTGACTTTTGTCCATTCTCGGGGAGAACAATGGTCTCAAGGCGCCTTGTGGGCCAAGAGAACAAGGTTCGTTGGTGATAGTGAAAACTCAACGTTTTCGAACAGGGATTTAGAGTGGTTTGAAAGAAGGATAGGTCCACTCTTACCCTCAGTAGATGACTTTGGGATTCCACCAATCACTGGTCGACTGGGTTGTTCTTTGGAAGGAGCTGGGAAGAGGAGGATTTTCGCCATTGGTAACTATATCAACCAACGACTTCTCCATCCAATTCATAAATGGCTGGCTGAGGTCCTAAAACGGTTACCCAATGATGGAACCTATGACCAGACTGCTCCTCTCAAGCGACTTGTGGGTAGTAAAGATTGTTACTCTTTTGACTTAACAGCGGCAACCGATAGGTGGCCTCTACTGTTTATGTTCGAAATGTTTCAGTCTTTATTTGACAGATCATTTGCGTCAGCGGTTGTTAATTCCGCTCTGGCGACGAATATATTTGTCGTGCCTTTTGTAAAGAAGGTTAATTCACAAGTTAGTTTTGTGACAGGGCAGCCTCTTGGTTATTACTCCTCTTGGCCTCTCTTCGCATTATCACATCATTTATTGATTTGGTTTTGCGCAGAACTGGTATACCCAGGACGGCGTTTTAGTAAATATGCGGTACTTGGTGATGATGTTCTCATCACTGATAAGGTCGTGGCCAAAGTCTATGCAGAACAGATAGATAAGTTAGGGATTTCTATGTCTTTACAGAAATCTCTAATCTCGTCTACGGGCTGTATAGAGTTTGCTAAGCGATTTCTAGTTGATGGTTTGAGTAAGGATTTATCTCCTGTCTCAATACGATCCCTTCTAGGTTACTCTCACCCCCATGGTTTATTTGCCATTGGGATGAAGTACTCTATAAAGAGATTTTCCACTCTTTGTAGAATAGGAGGAGCAGGCTACAAATCATTAGCTAAACTACCTCATTCCAAGTCTTTATCAAATCGAAGAAGATCTGGAATGTGGGACAGGTATCATCTGCCTATGGAACTTTTCATGGGTAGAGGAAGGCCTCTTAATCCATACGTTAAGGGTCGCTTGATTGAGTTCCTTCGAAAAGAACTCAAACCTCGTGATCTTCCTGATATATATTTTGAACAACCCGGGATGAAGGACTTTTTAGAATGGTCCCTACTCCGACGGTGGATGGAAAGTTGGCTTCGGCTTCTTAGATGGTACTGTATAAGTGCGCTTTCTCCTGAGGTCACCCTCGAAGAACTGTTAGATAAGGCACCAGTTGTAACCTCTCATTGGAACCAAAACAGAAAAGATGAAAATCTCGTACGTTTTGGTCGCCTTTGGAAGTGTTACGATATGGTAGCTTCTCTTGGTTTAGACTTCTTACCAGGAGTTTTGGAATCAAGGGATGTCTTATTTAATGGCTATTTGATCGGTGGATATGATACACACAATTTCTTAGTTCCTATACAGGGCTTGGAACAGCCTTGTGTAGGAGGAGGTGTGTGTAACAACCCATCTCCAAAAGCCTGAATGTAGTGTGGCAGATTCCTTGAACCCGTCTTCTTCAAACCAATGAGGAGATGGGGCTTCTCGCGAAATGACTGCGATTCCACTACTGTCGACAAAGAAATCCCCCTTTCTTTCTGATTGGATTCAACTGGGATTCTCTTTCCATCGATCTTGGGTTCCAGGACTCTGACCCAATCCAAAATCCACATGGGACCTTTTTCCATGATGCAAAAAACTGTTCACTCGGATCCAAACAATCCAACTTTGGAAGCTTTTCACGGAGAATTAAAACTGGTAAGCTATTCAGGGAAATGGACTTGATAGCAAAAAGACGGGGTTTATGAAAAGTGTCGATTGAACTTATTCAGGAGTGGCCGATTGAGAACACCTCTTTGGTGCAGGCGATGCTATTGAAGCAGTTGTAGTTGCCGCAGCTTCTTCTATTTCTAGTTATCCAGAGATAGGTGATACAAGGGGAATGCCCGAGTCAAGAATGCAACAGGCTGAGATGTCTCCCGATCCCGATAATGCCGTTCAGCCAGGATTCGATTCGTTAAGCAGGAAAGACCAAAGGCGGGAGTGAGGAAAGAATGAGAAAAGGACGACAACAACATATTCGTCCTCGTAGCTCCCTTAGTTCAATAAAACCCCAAAGACGCAAGGACGAGGAAATGCTCCAAAGAAGCAACTAGCTCCAGCAGCTACAACTGCAGAGGATATTATCTTAGCTGGCTTTGGGCTTTAGCTACGTTCGCGCTCCTCAATCAACTCCCGGAGGGAAGTATGAGATAGATCTATTTACTTCTTGCGGGAAGGAGTATACCAGAATAGGGGAGTTAGATACACAGATTCATACTTCTCCAGTCACTGGATTAACGAGAATAGGATCACCCACTCCCTATCGGCTTCTTCTCCGAAAAGAGAATATCGGACCTCTTACTCTCTTCTTTGTCGATCGAGTAGCTTCAGCAAAGGCTGGACCACCAAAGCGTACTACAACTATAGAGGTATGAGGGAGTATAGAACAGCCTTATGATAAAAGGACATCAAGAACTACCCTTGGATCATTCCATAACAGAAATCAATCAACTAAGTAGCTGCCCTAGCTCAAGGACTCCTTGGCGTAGTAACTTCAGCCTTTACAGAGTCAAAGGCTGAAAATTGCCTGTGTGCAAACCAAGAAGAAATTCCACCAGTTATGCAGTTCAGTACAAAACCTTAGCCCACTTTCAGCAGGAATAAGAAGAAGGAAAAGTGGAAGCCTAGAGGAGAGGATAGGATCTTTAGATAGACCCAATCAACGGGCGGTTACGCCGACATCAGAATAGGTTGTGCAAGACAGAACAGAAGGTGTCGAAGACAGGAAAGACCAGATCAACCAGTATACGGCCTTTGAAAGGCAAGCAACTAGTCTTGTCTTGATGCCGAGAAGGAGACATGAATCCATAGTAAAGAATCGGACAAGGAATGCGCGCTCTTACTGCTGCCATTAAGGCAATGAAATCGTTTTTGTACGGTATGCACGGTTTAGGCTTTCCTTGCCTTGTCCAATAGGCTGTTTGCAGGATAAGGCGAGACAGATAGAGATATCTCATGTCTCATGTTGAGAGGGCGGGACTGCTTCTTCGTGACTGGGACTGTACATGGATTCTAAACCTTGGGCATGAAAACTTGAAGCAAGCGGGTGGCATGTGTAACCCCTTAGAAGAGTCAGGGTCGTAGCGAGAGAGAGAGATAGATAAACAAGACAGCTAGGGGGAGAGAGGAGAGATAGCTAACCTAGCCATTGGCGGAGAGAGGGTATTACATGTCGAAGAATAGTATAGAAAAAACCCGTTACGCCGACAATTGATAGTGCTAGCACGGAACTAGCTTATCAACGCTGCTGTTACACTAGGAAGAGTCTCTAAGACCTATAGGCCAATTAGACTGACTAATTCAGTCTAGCGACTACCTGTGAGATATGTCCATTAACCGCTTTCTTTGCTAATGATAGGTTAACCCGAAGGTAAGAAGTGATTGGATGAACGTGTGGTAGTATGAATTCATTCCCTGCGTAGGTAGGGATTGCTGGAAGATCTGTTATATGGCATCGGAATGGTAGGCTTGGAGTGCTTTTAGCAAGCACATTCATTGATGTAAGGAATCGTTTGCTTGAAAGCATAGAATCTTCCGGCCAAGGAAGGCAGGGAAGCAATAGCCTTCTCGCTAGGCCCCTCTTAAGGTAGGGAATTCCCTTAGGTACGATAGGTAGGAGCGTCTCCTTGCTTTTTAGAGCTTCTCTAAGCATAGTCTTATAGTCCAACGCGCGCAGAGCAAGAGTAAGTCACTCGAGAAGAAGAAAGACGCTCTCCCTCGAAAAAGATAATGATGAAGCGAGAGCTCATCTCTTGCCAAGCTAGCTCCGATGCTCAGCTCTGATACTTCAAGAACAGTACTTGATTTAGGAACTGCACAACAATAAGATTTATTCACTGGCCTTCCTCTTGCTGGTGGGCATGAATATGAGATGAGTGCCCTCACTTCCTTTCCTTACTGATCCTACTTTTCTTTTCTTCTTGAAGAAGAACCATGGCATTCGATGCAGCCTAGTCTTCCACCGTCTTTGTCCTATGAGTCAATAGCTAAAGCGAAAAGACTAGCTGCGGATTTCGATTTCATAACAACAAGAGCGGATAGTACCCGAAACGATCAAATCTTAAGAAAAACGAGTAAATAAGTGAAAGAAGCCCTCTTTCCCACACTTCTTTCCCCCGTCGCCGGGTTTTGTATCAATTGGTTCCTTTGAATGATAAAGAAGACTACAGCCAACGAGATGGCATGATTCTACGTTGGCATCCTAAAACAAGACTTCTGCTTTTTGAATGATCAATCCATATTATTTCGATTTTTCATTCTATTGATCCAGTTGCTAAAATATGTTTAGTCTGACTATCCGAAATAAAGAAGATTCCCCCCGGCCCGTCAAAGCCAGTATCCCCTGCCGTCATCTCACAAGATATACCCAACTCCGTTACTAAATCAACAAATCGGAACTAAAAGAAATCCGGCAAATACGGGAATGAGAATATGACAATCATAGCGAGCATAGGACTATCGGGGAAACCGAGACTCAAAGGCTCTATCCAAATCGTCGAGATAATAAAACCAAAGAGCTGGGGTGAGAAAAGTCGCAGGCATAAGCCCTACAGCCTGCGACCATTCCTTCCCCGTCTCTTAGATGACCCCAAAAGAAAATCAGATGACACAGAAAGTCCTCTTGAGAGAAGACGGACTTCACCCTTTCTAAAAGACGGGAGCGAGAAATTGTTCCAACAGACGGAGAACAATCAAAAGCTTCGATTGTACCCCAACCCAACTCAACACATGCGAATGAAAATCTAGTAAACTCCTGCCCTTTCGGTGGGCGAAGGACTTGGAATGAAAGACTCTCTCCTCATTTAAACTCAGATTCCAATATCCCCCTAGAGCAATAAGAATAAGGTCATCCTCGGGCTTGAAAGAAATCATTAGATAGGTAGTTCGGCTGCCCCGGGACCTCAATTGAGAAGGGGATATTCGGGTCATCTTTCCGAAACACTATGAGCTTTGCGGGAGAAAGTAAGATCCAGCTAACACAGCGCTTTGAATCAGCCTAACGCGGTCTTCGGAAAGCAGATAGTCATCCCTACCCCGGCTCAAAACTGGATAGACACGGTCTATTTCATAAACGAATTGCGCAATTCTCTGATTCCCCATTTTGTCATTCTCCCTTTCCAATGCGTGTGTTCTTGAGTAACTGTATCGTGATTCATTCCAAATCTTACACTGTTGAAGCTGAGCGTTCACCTTAGCGGCACCTCAACCAACCACAGCCGCATTAGCAGTTCGCGCGGAATCAGACTGTTCCAAGGTCAAGAAAGACTGAGGTGACCAAATCGAGGACGATGAGCTATTCAATTCGGACGATGAATTTGGATCAAAGAAAAAGAGGTTGAATTCACAATATAGTAGGAGGGCTGATTGCTTCCTGTGGTTGGACTCTCGTGGGCGGATTCCCTGATGTGTACTCATCTTCCAACAAAGAGGAGAGGACAGGGCTACTGCTGGTCCACGCATGAGAGCTCCTCTGATTCTGTCTTTCCGGAAATGACTATAGCCTCGGCCCCTGATATGAGATTGAATGAATGCCCACTAGAACCAAAACATTCGTCATCAAGGCCTTAAACTCAGACATATGAAAGTTGACTCTTTTCATAATGGTTAGGCTGGATGACGTGGCTTGCCTTATTTATTATCTTATTAATTCGAATTGGGAACCTAAGCAACTTCCCCAACTATGAAACTTGTTGAGTATGGCTCCACTTGAAATCAGGATCGAGAAGGCCTCCACATCTGAGTTTCCAGTCTTTTGCACCACATATCTTCTTCCTATGATTGATTCTGTAAACTACTCAACATTCAGAGTTGTCTTGACTCACGAATAAAGAGTATGCCTTTGCAATCTAGCTAATCGGTTGGGAATCAAGTAATAGGAGGTAGGGCCTCCAATCAATACGTTTTGTAGGGCTAAACCAACCTTCAATGTCATCGCGGGCGGGCTTTTGGGCACACGGAAAAGGAGAAGTGGATGGAGGGTGCTTCTCAGCATCAGTGGGTGGTGGGGTCGCTATAGTGGCTAGGGTTAGTCTTCCTAACGGCGGGACGCCCGGCTCTAGACGAAGCTGCGGGGGTTACCACCACATCCTCTCCCGCAACATTCAATAGAGCGACGACTGATGGCCATGAATGTTGAAAACAAAGCCTTTTAGGACACCGAGTTTGGATTTGTGAAGTGGCTTGCTATTCTCGCAGACGGAAAGACTCAACGGCGAGTAGACTTATTGCAGCTCAGCTCGTCTGACTACGAGCCTAATCTATGGTAGAGCTGGGCTTTTTTCCTTTCGTTAGACTCCTAAGGCGCTACTTGCCTCTTCACTCTTCCGGACTCTACTTGCAGCCAACCCCCAACTACTGACTTGACGACTGGCCTACAAAACTCCAAGTTTCTTGCGCAGGGTGGGGCAAGGGCTCGCGTCAGCAGTCACCACAGGCCACTTTGTTTGGCATAACTAGACCTAGTCTATAACTTCGAATATTATACCCCTCAACCCTTTTTTCTTTCTTCCATCTCGTCTACGCTGATCGGAATGGGGCGCTTTCTAAAAAAGACTGTCTGGGTCAAGACTCTCACAATGCACTTCTTACCGACTGACGTGGAAGAGTAGAAGGCAAGGGGATAATCCCATTCCCTAGGAGCGGGCATGACACAATCTCACACTCCAAGAATTCCACTACGTCACACCTCAATGTCACGAGAAAGAGAACTGAAAGCTTCACTCTTGACACTGTCGACTCCGGTTGACTACCAATGCCTCACTGCTCGGACTGAGGGATCCGGGTCTCCACCAACTGCTCCTGGTCTCGTCTCTAGGGTTAGACTGAATCTCGTTCTGGACCATGAAAGTCGTCCCGTATTGCCGACTTAACCTCTTCTGAGAGTCAAAAGAGGCAAGACTGACAGTAAACTTCCTCGTCGAGGGTCTGTTTGCGCTTACTTTTTTAGCATGTGAAGATGTATGGCACAGCCTGTATCACATTGATGTGAGAAGGCTAGACTTCCGATTGATCGTCGAAGGCGATTCTTTTGGTCCTCCTTCTTGAAGAAAGCTTGATCGGATGCCCCCCTTCCCGCTGTCAGCTCAGGTAGCACCTTCCCCACTGAGAGTGCTTTCCCGCTTGAGTGGAAAGACTTGATTCGCCATTCAATTGAAGATAACAAGGATCGAAGGAAAACGAAGCCCATTCACCAGAATCAGTGAAGCCTCAGTAGAGCGCGGTGTCTCAACTCAGGAGAGGGAGAAAGAAAGATGAGCTCTGTTCCAGCGTGATTAGAGAGAGGGCGAACATCACCTTATTCACTTTCCCATTGGATGACCAGTAACACAAGGCAAAAGGAAGCTTTGTCTTGTTTTGTACATAACCGGATCGGATCGATCGAAAAAGGATGACTACTCCCTTCCCAGCTACCGGAGAGTGAAGTGAAACTTGGTTGGGTCATTTCATTCCCTGCACGAGGAAAGTTTTGCACCTCGTGTCACTCAAGAGTCGGCTAAAGACATATGTCTATCAGCAACTGTACTGCTCATCATCCTTTGAGACTGTAGAGGCGACGGGATGCCAATCCAATGAATGGGGCAATCCAGCTCAAAAAAGGAAATAGACCCGGGTAACCGAGTAGGCAGCTAACCAACCAAAGTTCAAGGCCATGCATGCGTGCAAGGCAAAGAATCTCATCAAAGAAAGCTTTCTTCCATATGGGTTGGTCAAGATCCAGACTCCATCCCAGAAGCTCTGAAGAGGGTCTCTTTTCACCTATCACTTGGTGTTCCACCTGTCGCCTGGAGAAAGAACGGAGTAGAAAGGTAAGGTCTCCACATCGCCAGAAAAGAGATCCTGATCCCTCGCAGCCTTCTTTCCTTCCTTCTTCTGTTCGGTTCCACCAGATTTTTAGACTCCCGTAGGTTAGTTTACCGATTTCCCGAATCTGATTCTTTGGTTTCGTTCATTCGCTTTAGCCCATAAAGTTACCAAAAGGATCGAACTTCTTAAGCAATGACTCTGACGGATGTGCATGTTTGGCTAAATGGTTAATTAATCTATTTTGGGATAGTACAAAGTCCTAGAAAGGACCGGACACGGCCAACCGGCCGTTATCTCCGTCACCATTTCCGTAATTACGAGTAATTTCGTTTTGAGGCTTCGGTATATGCCCTTCGTATAGCCAAATCTAGATGCTCGCGAATCGCCTGCAGTTTCACCCGCCAGTTGAAAAAGAGTGTCTTGCCTTGTTCCATTCAAAAGTGAAAAGCGACACCTCCTGTTTCCATCCACCTGATCTCAAGGGAAGAAAAAGATTCTGGTAACAAAGGCAGGATCGTTGAAGGCTCGACTCGCCAAATTGGCGATCTTGCTCTCACAATTTGACATCGTCTACGTGCCGCAAAGAGCAGTCAAAGGACAAGCTAGGAATTTCATATAGTGTAAGAGAGAAAGCGGGCATATCCCCTAGTTCGAAAGAATCCCCTCTTAGCTACAGTAGAAGAGAAAGTGCCCTATCCATTCTACCAAGAGGCAGCAGGCCAAGAAGGAACTGACATAAATAGCCTTCTTCGAGAATCAGATGTTAGGACCTGAAATCGTAGTTGGGAAGTTGTAGTGCTTCTTTAGTGAAGTATGCCATCAGTTGTTGGGGGAGGGATTGATAGATTCACTGATAAGCCATCCCATCTCGAATGAGATGTAGGAGGGAGAACGAATGGGACTGATGGGAGAACATCCCCGCTAATATTGATGTATGAAAAAAAAAGACTTGCAATTCTTTTCCTCCCCTCTCTCCGAGAGGATCCGGTGAGACATGAGAGGACAGAGAGAACGGTTCAAATTGTCACAGGTTTGCCTACGGGACTGAATGTCTTATCGTAGTCAATACCATGAAGTTGGGTGATTTCCCTCCGAAATCGGAAGGGACTCCAGGGGAAATGCATTTCAGAAGGATACGTACGGGTGATAGAAGCAATCCTTTTACTTGACCAAGCAAATAGTAGATCGTGAATTCTTAGGAACATTGGGAGATCTGCTTTTTAGCAGACTGGTAACTGGCTAATCAACCAACCCAAAGGTTGTGAGATGAGCTTGACAGGAGTGTGAGTAGAAGGCCTTGCCTTAGCCCTCGTACCTCTACCTTTCATTCTATTCCCACAGTGGTCCTCCTACACGTACTTCAAAGCAACAATCAATACTCTAATTCAGGTTCAGTCAACAGCAGGGGAGGGGATTTTATACGTCGTCTGAGTTCGCTTGTGAAACAGCTTCGACTGATGTTGATGCATCAAATTTACATTTCTATAGGACCTCTTGCTAAAACTAGTGAATCCCTTTATTCCTCTAAGGGGCTTCAGCGCGGGTGAATGCTTTTTACCATTGATTTGACGGTAAGCGCAGTCCTAGTGCGACAGGCTTGAGGCTCCTCTCCTCTTGATTTGTCACCTCGCATCTTTCCTTTGACTTTCCACTATGCAAATAAATAGGCGGGGCAACTCATTGCCTTAAACTGCCTTTCAAGGAAATGGGCTTCTTCGTACCGTACTCGACCTTTGCTTTGGGTCAATGTCCCATCCACCGCCCTTGTTCTCGGTTGCTCCCCAGGAGGGCACTCTGGAGCAAGGCGCTCGGCCTTGTCCACCCTTTCCGCTAAGTATCCCGCTCTTCCCTTGAGTAGACAAGACAAACAAGGTATCCATTCCATCATGAGGGAATGTCCCATACCATCCCAAGTCGTAAGCGACAACATGCCCAATCTGTCATAGCCAACTCGTTTGCTTCTACCAAGCCCACATGAGTCTTCAACCAAGACTCCTTGTTCACTTGCCAATTGCATCACCAACTGGTCAAGTGCGCTGCCCGTCAAGGTCTCTGCCAGAAGCGATAGTTTCAACCGTCAAAATTTGACAAGCTTCAGACCTTCAGCAGCTCCTTCGGACCCTTGCCTCTTTCCTCCTGCCGAATCATCAGAGACATGGAATCACATTAGAGTAATGAATGAAAAGGTTGGGTTGTCGAGTGATCTGGGTGATGAGTGGAGCTCCCAGACAGCAAGCAAAGAGCAGAGGCTTTACGAGCAATGGTTCCGGAGCGGAAAACCACCAGACAGAAAAGCCAATCAGAGCTAATACATGCGTCCTTCCAGCCAGATTTTCTCCGAAGAAAGGTTGATATCCGCAAGCCCCGGCTTTCTATCTGGCGAGCGCAGGATAGGAGTTCTACCTCTGACTTCCACTATTTTGAAGGAGACCCAGGAATCCAAGGCCAAAAGGAAGCAGACCAGTGGCCTTTATTCTATTGAATGAAGGGGTATCCGAGGATCATCCCTTCGTTTATACGTCGTCAGATGTATAGACGAGACGATAAGGCTGATCGTCAAGATATTTCTCTCGCTTGTCTAAAGTCAAACTTTTTTTGGCAAAGCCTGTTCGGAAGGGAACATTCGAATCTATTGTCAGTCCTGTCAAGGATTTAGACTCCGTACTTGAGATTGTAGGTCAGATGAAAAGTAAGTTTGCTGATCTCTTTCAACGGCCCTGGCTACCAGAAATTCCCCTTAACCAAGGGATGACCTGGGATCCGACCGTCAAGGCATTGCCTACAGAAAGGAAAGGATCTATTGGCTGGAGCGACTTCCGGCTTTTTGAAGTGAAATCCATCTTCGTGGCTCTTGGGTCTGGGGTACCTACGGAAGGCTCCCATCCTTGCTTGCTCTCCCAGCTCTCTCCCTCTCCCTCTCAGTTGGTCAGTATCTTAAACTAATTAGCCATTTCCAAGCTGCTCTTTCATAAGCTGTGATGGCTCTTTTGAATAAAGGGCATAGTCTATGTCATCTTCCTTTTGCCCAGAGGAGCATTCGACTGAAGAAGTATGCCATTAGTCAGACTCTGACGAAGCCTTAGGGGCAATGGAGTCTGGTGAGGTAGCTCTTGTCTCTTGGTCAGCTGTTTCCGCTCGAGTGAAAATGCTTTCTGGGGTCCTTGGGTGAGGTTTCATAAAAAAGTCAAGTAGGACAGCGGTGACCGCGAATGGCTATAGTTCGTCACTCGCGGTATAAAAAGAAAAGTAAGGAGCTTTCCTAAGCTAAAGCGCTTTCTAGTTTGAGAGATGGAAATGACATTGGTCGGGCGATCCCAATTAAGCACGGCCTCCACCTTCTGGGGATCAAGATATATTACCTCTCCTGACACCACATGCCCCAAAAAGACCACCCGATCCAGCCAAAATTCACATTTCTCGAGCTTTGCGTACAACCTTTCCCTCCTATTAGTCTCCAATACCACCCTCAAATGCTCCTCGTGCTCCTCCTTATTTCGAGAATAGACGAGGATGTCATCAATGAATACGACCACGAACTTATCCAGGTCGAAAGACCCTGTTCATTAGATCCAAAAAGGCCGCGGGAGCATTAGTCAACCCGAAGGGCATGATTCAAAAGTCAGAATAGAATGTCTGTATCGGGTGCGTCAAGCTGTCTTAGGAACATCTTCCTTGTTCCCGTGAATCCTCCAAAAACTGGAAGTGAAGATTGAATGAAGGACGAAGTACTTTCATTTTTTGCCAAGAGAAATTTGGTATGGTGACCAGGAGTTTAGGCCAATATGGCGAGTGTGTCTGAAGTGACTAGAGTGCAAGAGCGGGCCGTCCCTCAGTGGCTTCGTTGGCTTCCGCGGAACAGGGGCGATCAGCCGATTTCTGGCCGAGGGTCTCTGATATCCGATTGAAAGTTCGAACCCGTTTAGTAGCGAGGAGCGAGTGAAGTATACGTCGAGCCAGTAAAGAGCTCCAACATAGGAAAAAGGAGGTTGGTATAGAGCAAAGACATGCCTTTCCTCGCGCTTAGCGCTTCTTTGGCACCTTGCCTTTGATCTTTGATGCGGAAGAAATGCTGCTGCTCCTTTTGAGTTCGTGATGTGCTTTGGCTTTCCCGTGATCTCCCCTGCTTGTGGAACTGACAGGTCTTGTCGGCGTAACCGCTCTTGTCTTGGATTTTCTTTGATGGACATATCTCACTAATGCGATACAGAAGAGTATGAACTCCCCCTTACTTCTTACCTACTATGTGCTAAAAAGAATTCCTGTGCTATCAAGAAGTTTTCTTATGGCAATAAGCAGAATAGTCCGCAGTATCTTTTTCCTGGGATAACTTGAATATGGGATTTTTCGCTAAATAGAGAACTAAGGGGATTCCGAAGAGTTTTCGCCGCTGATAAAAGGAAGATTCCTATGTATTATTTTCGACGAAGCTTCAAGCTCCTATCTTTATTGAATCCCCATATTGCCCGTGCCGCTCAATCTAGCTGGATATCTTAGCTCGAATCGATCTCATTCTATAGAAGACCTTTCCTTACACGGGTAGTAAACCACCCACATGCTACAATTTATGTTTGGCCTTACCGAACTGGAGGAACCGGAAAGAGCTATTCTTTCTCTAATTGATATCAGGCCTTCATCTGTTTGAAGCAAGACGCTAAATCCTTCTTAGCACGACATGCCGCTATCTAAATGCGGCCAACTATCAAAGAGGCTTTCTCGCTAGTCTTCACCGGAACATTCTGTTGAAAGTTTTCAGTAATCGTCTGCTCATAGAAGTAGGATGAAAAAAGGGCTTGATGCCATCTTCTTCAGTCAGTCTTAGGGCAAGGACTTCTTCCGTCCCTCCCACAGCGGTAATGGTGATAGCAGTTATTACCGGAATTGCTTTAGGGATTAACTTCTCTTCGAGGCGAGGCATATTATCGATATGCCACTAGCTCAGGAAAGACGGACAGGCACACCTCCTTTAATTGCCATTACCTGCCTTTCTACCTTGGCTGCCATGCCCGGGAGTGCTTTCGAGAACACCGGGAATTCCTTCTAAGAGCTTCTTCTTTGGTATTTGTACTGAGAACAACCACCTCTCTCTATTGCCCCTCATTTGCTGGCTTTCCTTCCCTTTGTGGTATGGAAAGCAAACTTTCTTCATTCCAAGTCGGTAACCGGTAGCCTAGCTATGTTCTTCCTATGCTGATATCAAAGCATACGAGAGAGATCTGTTCCAACATGTGGTTCCTGTAAGAGATTGGTATTTCGAATAAGGAAGACCAAGGCGAATGAATAGTAGAGCCAGCTGTGCTAGGTTCAAGCACTAAGGACTAGCTAGGTTCAGAAGCAAGGAAATCTCGAAGCCATGGGATTATGATGCCACTTATCTTTAGACACATCACTGCCACTTCAACCTGGGTCTTACTAAAGGAGAAAACCTGCCCCATCAGGGTGAAAAAGTAGTCGTCAACGGGATAGTAAGCATCCAAAAGCTAGGACTTTGTCCACGACGTTGGAATAAACAAGAAGGATCGCCCCAATTTCTATGACCCCGCACAATTGAATATTTCCTTTCACTGGTTATAGCCCGCACGCTCTGTAGGAAGTCAGGCATTTGACCAAGCCCCTTTCAACAATTCAATCAAGACGGCTAGGGCGAACCGATGACCACAAGTAGCCCTTCAAAGCGATTAAAGGAAGTAGTGTGAGACTGCCCTTTACGAGCGGGTAGGGATGCTTACGAGCCGGTTTACAAATGAGTAAATGATGGATCCAAGGGGCGTACTCACCTCTCATCGGTTGACGGTAAGGCATTTGACCAACTATCCATTGGCATAATTATAGAACTGGGAGATGAGATAAGAAAGAAGTTGGCTTCTAGGTATGCTGTAACATCTGAAGAAGGAGCTTGAGTCCGTATGAATTCGCTTCTGCTCTATCTTCATAAGGAAAGTGGCTCAGGTTCAACTCCGGCTGGTAGAAAAGAGTCTTCTGTGCTACTTAGAGCAGGGGAGTCTGACTAAGACCTTGTTGGGCTTGGGGGATAGACGGATTACTTGCTGGTTCAGAACCCTTTTGAGGGCTATCTTGAAGCAGGCGGTCGTCACTCGGCTTTAATACCGGAACCACTGCTTTCACATTTTGACTCAGCTAGGGACTATGGTGCTAAGACTCACAATTCTGACCCCTAACTAGGACAAAGGTCAGAGGGATGGCTTGACTCCTAGCTCTAGTCGCTGACTCTTATGCCCTTCCAGCCCTACTATGAGATGCCAGACTGTCTGCTGATGTGCCTTCTTTTGAAGGAGTTGAGTGGCAGTCTTTCCTCTTCGTGCTTTCTATCTGGTCTAGTTACGACTCCCAGTTCTTATTAAGGAATTGGGTTGAACTTGAACCTGAGATTCTTTCTCAGCAACTAGGGGCCCCTTCATAGACAAGGATTCAACTCTTAAGGAAGAAGCCTCACCAGAATTACTATCCCTTGGCCCAAGGTACTAGACAGCCTTTCCTGCTCCAAGTGAAAAAGCAGAGAAACCGTCAGCAAGTCTTAACCTTCCTTCGACAGAAAGTCATGTCCTTCCAGCCCCAAGTGGAACGATCCCTTTGTCTTTCTCTTATCTTATAGCATTCAAGTCTTTTGGTCACAGCCAGCCGATGAACAGTCTCTCAAAACCCAGAACTTTCTAGGAGAATTGCCCAAAATGATTTACTATAAGTTATCCCCTTGGAACTAATCTATCTGAACCCGGACTTAGAGTAGCTCCTGTCTTTCCCTAGACCAACCATGCCCTACCGAGCTCAAGATAGTTTTTCCTGCCTTTTGGCTCACTGTTACCTATTAAACTAAAGAACCCAATCCTTAGCACCAACTGAACGAGTTCCTAGTATAGACTTTCCCTTAAAGGAAGAGTCCAAAAGCTGTGGGACAAGAGGCAGATCAAAGCGGTTATAGTGAGTGCTTATTAAGCTGGGTCCAATCCGAGATTGCAGGGTCCTTACATTCACAGGATGTATAAGCTACTGAGCTACATCCTTGCTGGCTCAGAGAGAAAGTCTATACTGAGCTATTCACTTCCCAGGAGAGCTTTGGTCATTCTTCTCAGTCGAGCCTGACCCTGTGGTCACTGAGCTATAGCTTGTTCAGGGCTGATACAGCTTCTCAGACAGAACGTGGATGCTAACCGACAGCTGGTGTCTTCCTTCTTCTCGAATCAAGGAGAGCTTGAGCCTGATCCTCAAATCTTCAGCCCTGGAATTCGCTATCGAGCGTGAGTCCCGAAAAGGATTGGTCCCTACCGCTTCCGACAGAACCAATGCATCCGCTATCCTGCCTGATCTCATTCTCGCTTACAGACAGAACCAACCCTAAGATCGAAAAGCACTACGGGGATTAATCTATCAGTAGAGCTATCGCTAAGCTTCCTTTCCTGGCTTTTCTTCATAATGCCTTGTCTGGTGCTACTAAAGAGGTCTTCTTGTTCCTGGCTTTAAGCTTGAAGACAAGACTACGTAATAAGATCCACTCTTTCGTTCGTTCCCCATAGAAAACTCGGATCAGTTGGCTACGACCATCGTGAAATAGTAACCAATCTCCCCTTCGCCACGCTCCTTTGACCGTATTCCATTGCGATCTGAAGCAAGGTATTCTGTAGGAGCAAAAGCATCTTCTACCGCTTCTGCCCCCGGGAGAGAGAACTCCTAAACTCAACCTTTCCTTTCTCTTAAAAGCGAGACCACCAAAGGCCAATAGCAGCTGATGAAACTATAGCACGAAAAGCGACCTCCTCTTCCCCTCTTACTGTCTAGCTGCCATCCCGCTACTTCTAGTGAAGACGATTCTCTTATGCAGACGATTTGCTTAATCAAGAGCAAACAACCGATTCTATAACAGCTTCTTCTTTCAAAGGCAAGGAAAGCCTAAACCGTCATTGTGTTCGTGCCTGACTTCTCTGTCCTGCTTCCTCTGTTAATGAAATCTCTCTTTCGCCTTATCCTGATCTGATCTTTCCTGGTATTCAATCGACAACCTCTCTGAGCTAAGAGAATGAAATTAGGCTTCCTCCCCGATGGACATGAAAAAGAAATTGCTCTTTCCCCATGTCAGTTGCTTGCCTTGCTACTGCTATGCTTCCTTCCTCCAACTCAGTCACTCCTTTTCATTGGAGGCCGAAGGACTGTTACTTTCTTATCAAAAACCTCTGCTTTAAGATGAACTCGAAAACATTCTTTTTCTATTGAATAAGGAAGGATTGGCTGATCTTCCTCAAATCTCACACTCGCCTACTTAGGTCAATCAGTTCCGGAAAAAAGACTAGCAGCGGATTCGTCGTTCTTTCAAAGAGCGGATACGGCTAAAAGAGCTAAAACAGCAGTCACCATCCCAGACCGGGAATTCATTCTAACAACGGATATTGCAACAACAGCGCTTATTCACCTAAGAGCGGATTCGAGAACAGCGCATTCACAGCGAGAACATGACAAGGATTAGTACTACCAGCCTCGTATTCCTTGTCCGATTCGATTCCTATTCTTATAGATTCTTATTGCAACCTAAGCAGCTCCTTTTGTCCGTGCATATCTTCAATCATGCTTTTAACAAGTTCGGTACGCTAGATTGAGATTGAGAAAAACAATCCTCTCTGCTCCGATTCTGATTCTATATCTATCCTCCACCCTGGAGAAAGGGCTTGGTGTATAATTAGTTAGAATTCGAAAGAGATAGGAGTCGGAAAGGAGTGATCGAGGACAGGGCCCTGAGTTCTTACTTAACAAACACCAATCCAAGTGGAAGCATCTCTATATTTCTCTTTTATTACCCCTTAAAGAGGCTCGCATGCTGCTAGAGGTTTGATTCCCAATCAACTTATTCGCCTCTTAGCTTACTAGCGCATTTCAAAAAGAAGACACAGGGAAGGAAGTGAACAAGGGAATCCAACCCAGGACTCGAGATTACTGACCCTGGTTTGATGTCGCAGCACTTCCTCTCCCTATCGGCTTTAGTAGCAGTCCTTCGGACTAGCTAAGGTGCCTGTTAGTGCTTCGCTTTGAAATCGCCTTCCTTCTTCCTTAGTCTGATGCTAAGACTGCTATTCGAAACAATCGGGCTCGTGTTATCATTCCGAGTTAAAGAAGCTAGCACCGAGGGTGGTCTACGATCAACGGAGGTGTGCGCTAAAGAATGGACTTTCGTTGACTTAGTCTTTTTCAATATGGTTTGGAGGTGACTCACTTGAATGGTTGCAAGCAGCCTATTCAACCCGAGGACCGTGTCCATTGCTTGGTGTTCTTTCCACGTAAACTTCTACTTATTTAACTGACCTTTCATGAGGGAACGAGATTCATCCTCATTCATCTATATGTAGCTGCTTTTTAGGGGCTTTCTATAGCGGTCTGCTGCGATGGAGTCTTTTCTTTTGTTTGGAGCGGACCGGAAGGCGTGAATCCTCGATCCTAGCGTCTTTGATCTCTCGAATTAAGGTTTCCGATTGGATTGGTTAGAAGTCTACCATACTCTACCATACTATATCGAAAAGAATGCATGTTCATCCGGACATTGAGAAGGAAGGTCAAACCTAATCCGGTGTCAACACTTGACTGACCGGAGAACCTAACTAGCTTCAACCGAGTTTTCGGTAGGCTAGGAAGCATTTCTTTTACTCTTCTATGTCTATGAATTTGATCCTTGCGCCGATTCTCGTCTTTCTTTGTTTTGTGTGTCGAGCGAGTTTTGAAATTCCAGTTGGCTTTGTATGAAGAAGCCTATCTTTCTAGCCCTAAGTGAGCCATAGATTGTGAGTGAGCTTTCGAGGAGTAGAGATCTTCGCTCCAGTGGTTTGTCTTTATTCAATATAATTATTGAAAGGATAAAGCGGAACAGACGCTTCTCGCAAACAGCAACTATCCATAGCGAGAGAGATCCCTTGTCTTTGTCGCCTACCTCTCTATAGAATAGCACGATAGAAGCCCTAACCTATAGCAACTCTAAATATCGAATTCAGTCTCCGCTCTTTAGATCAGTCCATCCGTAGTGGAGGTCAATTTTTCCTAAAAGTATATGACCTTCCCCTCCCATAAGGAGAGTTTGTTCTTCCTTTTCTAACAAGGATGATGAGCGACAATGACATGAATTCAATACTAATAAAAAACCGCTGAAAGAGACCGAAGAAGGTTCAACTAGCGCTTAGAGTTCGGTGCGAGGATCAACTCCGTACCCTTCCTTCAGATAGTTACCGCTTTGCACGAGCTGAGACAGTGTAGATAGATCCGGATAAGGCAAAGATTACATTCCTACTGCTATAACTAAGACTGGTAATTACCTCAAAGAGGCGGATAAAGCGCAACAACCTAAAAGGCGGACAAGAGCTCTTAGTCCGCGAATGCCTATTAGAGCACCAGCTCATTCCCCTCCTTCCTGCGGAACTGGATTGTCGATATCGACCGAATTTGTACTAACTGAAGAAAAGAAGAAAAAAGATCTTTTTTCTGCAACACTTTGAGACGCCCTATCCATTGTGTTTCCTGCTGATCTTATTCAGACCCTTCCCTATTCAATTTGTCGATTTCTTTCTGAAATATATGAAAATGGAAGCTTACTAGACAAGGCAGAAGGTTTCTTCTTTCCATAGATGCCCGATTCGTTTCCGATATGTGCTTCCGTTCCATCCTCCTAAAAAAGCGCGTAAGGGGCCACCCACCCTTTCCCCTTAGCCCTCTCACTCCCTAAGGAATGAAAGGCCTGACGAGCCGAAAACAGAAAAAGCGGTTTCGGTCCTAAACAGCTATCCGCATCTTTGTTTGCTTAAAGCTCTTAGCTACTACAAGAAAATTTCGTATAGAAAGTCAGTCGATCTCTCCGAGGAAAAGAGCATCTTATGGCCATGACCAGCTAAAGATCACAGCCATCTCACGCTTTGGATTTGAACCAATATCTGCGGGTGACTTTCCCCTTTAGTGGATCGATCGTGGTCTGTCGTCCTCCTCAGAATCCAAGGCATTTCGTCGGAATACAGACTTCCATTCCTCGAGAAAGAAAATCAGGCTTTAATGAGATTCAAAAACGATGCTTCCTTGGCCGTGTGGAACATGGATGAGCATTATGTCATTCCTAGAACTGATCCGACTGGAAGAAGTGTTATATGAGGACTTCGAAATCATATGGAGAATGTTTCTTTCCATTCCTCGTGAGCCACTTATTTCTCCGAAACAAGAGATCAAAGTGATTTTCCTCCCTTTTCCCAAATAGTCGACGGTCTTACACCATTGGGATACTTCGAATAAACTTGAGTACATATAGGAGAGACCGGTGTGAAAACCTTTTCTCGATAGTTCTTCCAAACTCATCTGGTCCTTGCTCTGGATCTTCTTCCCCCGGTTCGAAACCAGTTGGTTCCGTAGTTTGAGAATTCTGCTGATCCCAAGTACTCCATCTCCATCATTGCATATAGGAATATAAAAAGTAAAGAGGAGAAGGCATAACCAGAAGAATTGTGTAAAATAGGTGAATTTATCGAGCTGAGGCATTCTTGATTGAAAAAAGCTCCAGACAGAAAATGACTCCATGTTAAACAATGCCTACCGAAGTTGACCATCCTGGTCCTCCTGCGACCCCTTCGCGCTACTTCTCGCGTAAGGCTCGCTCGAATGTCGTTCCCAGGGCCATCTTCCATAGGTATGATCCCCTCCTTCAAAAAGAAGAGAGCTAGCCTCTTCATTGACCGAGTAGCTGGACAAAGAAGAAAGTCAGGGGACCAATCTCACTCATCCGGATCCCCATTGGTGAGAAGACTTACTGTCATCCCAGAAAGTGATCAAGGAGCGGAAAATAGCATTCAAGATCGAAGTTGATGAGACGTGACACGCTATCGACACCTTTAAAAGATAGATTTTTTTACCTAAACGGAAAAACACGTAGTGTGTTCTAGCGCACGTAGTGTTTTTAGACCTAGCTTGCTCAAGTCTGATCCTCTTTCTTTCTGTTCCTTCACAGACCAATCATGTAACCAGATCTTATTACGACGTATCTCTTGATTGAATACATCATTGAAACAATCATGCGAGAGGTCTACTACGTCAATTGCGTAACGAGTTGGAGGCAGGAACAGCACCATGTGAGATTCTCATCCCGACTCCTTCGATTAATGGTGTTGCTGTCAGCCCTGTTCCGTCAGATCTGGGATGGAGGGACGCAAGAGAAGTAGGAATGGGATCGATGCAGTTGCCCAGGCATCCAATGCATTTAGTACTGCTGACTGAACACCAACACAATCTTTATGCTAAAAATGACATTTCCGCACGCGATTCGCCGTCCTTGATTTGATACTAGCACTTGAGAGCGACCTCTTCTTTTGATGATGATCTAGCTATTTCAGTTGGTTCGGCTACTACTTTTTCTATGATGGTCCCATTCCTAAAGGCAGAGGAAGGTTTCCCTAATGACTGATCAACCCATGGAACTATGGTTTGGCTACTTCTGTATGGTCTTACCGAGAACCCGGACTTCTGTGACTAGATTTTCATTTTTTCGAATTTCATCATTGATCTTTTATCTGGAGCAGATAGACCTAGAGCAAAGCCCTTCTTTCAATCACATCTGGTACCGTGGAGCAGTACCTATGGAAAGGATCAAGACCATAGGGGAAGGGGGAACAGGCTCTTCGGAACGGATACCCATCTCTTTGAATCAAACCTTTCCAGGATGATCGCTTCCAAGCATTTAGTGCCGTGTTTTGTTACCTGACTACAGTTATCCGAGGAAAAAAAGCATACTTGAAGGGCCCATAGAGAATAGCCCCTACGGACACCATCTATCAATCGTTCCATCTCTGCTTTCCCCAAAAAAAATCTGGCTTATCCTATTATCTTTATGCCAACTGTATTGAAATCAATCATCACTTTATGGTTACACCACACCATTCGAAGAACATCAAGATCACATTTCAGGGTTGAAGTTGAAAGCATTATTGTAGAAGGTTCCCCCATCCAATAGATAAGGGATCTTGCCCTATAACCTAGTGAATAGGGAAGAACAGATCAAATATGTCTAGTGAAAATTTCTTTCCTTTGCGGCCTGGGAGTGAACTAAGCACCAATCGGAATGCCTAGCGCGCTTGCCTTGTCTTGGGTTAATGGAATAGGAACTGACACAGCTTGAATGGAACCAGCCCGCATTTGATCATCTCCTTCCGCTGTCAATCTCATCCGCTATCTCCGCTGCCTTGTCTGCTCTGTGCTGCCCTTCCTTCACAGCTACCCGGGGGATTGAAAGAAGCATCGATCGGAACGCCTAGCGCTTGCCCCTCTTCCTTCCGCTTTGCCACCTTGATCTAGCCCTATCGCTTGACTGACACATGGAACTATAAGCTTCAAGTGACACATCCATCTCAGTCAAACATCTCTCTGTCAGCTGCCTGTGATAGGGGAAAGAAAGAAAGCTTCATCGAGTAGTCTGTGTGGGACATTCTTCGCTAGGTCTGGTATGGCTCGTTCTCTTCATCTGTTGGGGGGCGGGTGGGGTAGGGCCAAACAAGCTAAGCGCGAGGGTATGAAATAGGTAAGCTATAGCGCGAGATAGCTGAGTGAAGGGCGGGGAAGGTTGGGCTTTCGATCTCCTGCTGCGCGAGAAACTCAAACTCTATTTGCGCAATATACGCGCATTTAACGCACATTGAGCGAGGCAAGCAGTGAGTGAGTAAGATAAGAGACCACCGACCAAGTAAGTGTTTGATTCTCTTGCCGACTCTCCTATAGCCGAGTCTCATCTTTCGAATTATTCGATTCTGTTAATCGAAAATTTGATCCTGAATAGACTGACAAGGCAGGGTAGCCTTTAGGTTATTTTCTAGTTCCAGGAAGAAAGAAATATTAAACATAGGTCAGAAAAAGATACCCTTGAGGAATCAATCTCGATATCTGATCTTGGCTGCTGGATGATTGGATAAATGAGAAAATGGAGGGAGCTGGAAAGCTTCGCGTGTTTGCAATCTCGTCACAGCGGAAAGAGTTTTTCTTGAGACCAGCCCTGGGCCATGGATACACTTCGGTTGATCCCCATGGATGGGACCTACGATCAGTCTAAGCCATTGGCTCGACTTTTGGGTCTTAATAATTAGTTCGCGTTTTGATCTCAAAGCCGCATACCTTTCCATCCCTGCTTCTTGGAAAGAAGTTAATCGTCCGCTCTTGCAGCTGCTTGGGTGGGCTCTGGGCTTGTAGCCGATATGTTTAGAGCTAAGGCCCATCGCCGAGAAGGTTACTCTTTAGTGGCCTTCGGCACGGGACAAGCACTTGCTTTCTACGGTTCCTGGACATTATTCACTGACGCACACCATGGTTGAGTACCGAGGATCCGGGATCCGGGTTTACTGCCGATGCTATCTTGGGTTACGATATAGTTATCGGAGATGCGGGGGTGGCAGCTATGTACCAGAAGGTGGTGGCCATTTCCGACGATTCAGATTTCATCGGACTTAAGGAAATAAACATCTGCGCTTTCGCTTTCGAATGAAGGACGCTTGGTGCACCTTTCGCCAGTTCAAGGAAGTGGAGCGAAGGGCTGACGAGGGGTGGGGGCGAGCTTTAATTGAAGTAGGGAGTCAATTAACAAGGAGGCTGTAGTTTACTAATAAGGACTATTGCGACTAATATAGCTAGCCCGAAGAGAAGAAAACAAAAAAGAACTTCTCAATAGGGGCCATACAGTGGCCCTTCCTGACTGCTGGTAGAAGGACTGGACTCGCATGGCTTTGGCTCTCGTTCAGGTGAGTCCTGCATTTATTTCGCTTACGCTCAGCACACGCTCTCTCTTTTTACAAGGACCTCAGAAAAGTTTGTTATAGAATTCATTCAGCACTGTCCCACCCATCCTCTTTCATCACAGTACTCGGAAAGAGAACAAGCAAACAGAGGACAGTGGGCGGTGGGAGGGGAAGGTCAAGTAAAGACCAAACGAAGAGTTAAGTCTTCGTGTACACAAAGCAGATATCTGTATCGAGTCAGCAGAGATCAGAGCTAGCTCATGCTACGCCGGCGGCCTATCACTCGATAAATCCTTCTAGTCGAAAAGAAGAAAAATCAGTCTTAGCAACCATATTAGTTACGAATTCATCATATCAATACGTTAAATGGTACGAGATCATACGGAACGTAACAAATAGTATTCACTTGCCATCGGAGTAGTCTTATGGCAAAGAATCTCTGTCTGAGCTTACTCTTATTATTCCTTTTGGCGCTGACGTTTAAGGGCCACTTCTTTTTTTGTGGTGGCGGCTAAGAGAGAAGTGGAGTTCGTCTCAGTCTTTTTTTTGCGGATAGAGTTGACAAACGGAGATTGGTCATCAATCAGGACGTGAAACTGAGGCCAAGTCGTCAACTGCCTTGATCCAGGATAAGGTAAGTTTCTAATAAACTTCGGAAATGAGAAATGCGGGAAGTCAAGGTTCATGGAAAAGAAGGATAATGGCTTTTTGGCAGTAAGCTTATTTTCATGGCGATGCAGAAAGAGTCATGTCATCCTTATGCATTTCTGTCACTCTCTCGGTTTTCTTTCTATTATCTTTTAGACCTTGACTGTCATTGTACTTCTTAAATGACGAATGAGTTCTTCTTTATTGGCCGAAGCATCCTTTGGAAGAGGAAGAGAAAAAGAGAACATGCACTTCATATACGCTTATCTGATCTATTGTTCCAGTGAAGTCCTTCATCTCGCTACGCTAAGGTTGGGCTTGTAAACGGTTAGGCTCGCATAGTGATCCTAAGTCGGAGGTTCACGAAGTCATTTTTCTAGCTTTGCCTTTTCCCTCAGGTGCTAAAGAGAAAGATAGATTGAAAGAGTGAAGGCGTGAACATACCAAAAATATGCAAGGCGAGAATGAAGCTCCAGTTTCTTTTTTATGGAAATTCTGGCTTTTGTTAATTGTTATCAAATTTGGACTCAGGCCTTTTCCGTCCCAAGAATCAATCTGGGCTTAGTTAGAAATAGTCGTTTTCACGTGTGACCTTCAATGCTTGAAGCCTGGCGTGTGGTAAGGAGTTGGATCAAGACGTCAAAGCTAGGACCTATCGTCGGTCTATTACTCCGGATCCTTGGTAACAAGGGTTAAACAAAGAAGGCTAACATTCCATCCAGTTTTTTTTTGACAGGGGAGTGGCTTTTGGGAAGAATCGTCAAACTGATTGGTAATTGAATACATTTCATCGAGTCAAAAAAAAGAAAAAGCAAGTGAAGTGCGACAGTCAGTCTTATCGGAATCGAACGGAACGAGTTTGTGTTCTGCACGCCAAAGATTCTTTCCATCATATATGAGTTGCCAGCGGAGATAAGCGGGACCCGTTCAGTATATCGGGGTCTTTGTCAGGTAATTCTTTATTGGCTGTGACCAACGGAAAAAAAAAAAAGTCACTATCAAGTAGTTGATCAGAGCTTATGAACATGGCGTCCAATTGAAAAAAAAAGGAAGAGAAAGCGAAGGAAATGTATGAAGCCTATGATCCTCCGGAGGTGGACTACGAGCCCGGGATACATATTGCCCAAATTTCACTGTCGAGGTAGGTTCATCGCCTTTGTGGAGATACTTCTGGAAACAGAAAAAAGTTCTTGAGGCAATTTCCCTCGTCATTGTGCTGTGCCAGGAGCGCTCCCAGAGATCCGTCAAGGGCGGCTAAGGTATCAGCAGACAGTGGGATAAGCGCTGGAGTAGGCAGACGCAGTTACCGAAGCCAGCGGGCACCGAGCAAGGGACACTGCCCGATTGTGCGGACCGGCCGGGAGCCGAGTCAAACAAGGCCCCTCGTCAAGTATTGCACCCTGGACGCCTTCCTTTAAGGAAGGAAGCCTTCGTCAGTGCTTAACTACTCCTCTGTATCGGGCTCGAACCATACCGAATGGGAATTGCGTTTTATGCGGGACTACCTGCCACGGCCAGACGCACTCCAATCTCGAGTCACGTCCCGACCTACAGCGACCATTTCGCCTGGACCGAATGAATTGTGATTGAGGGCCCTTGGTCCGTCGGGGAAGGAGCAAGCGGAGTGCGCTAAAAAAGTCTAAAAAGACGTAGCGCGCTAGGGAAAAAGACTAGGTGCGCGTCTGAGCCGCCCGTAGCCTTTTCACTCCGCCTTTTTCCCTAGCCCGAGCCGCTTCCCCTGTAGTTGTCAGCTCGTTCTTGACAAATCCGATTGTCATAATCTGGAGTAAAAGGATTCGAACCTTTGCATGCCGGTACCAAAAACCGATGCCTTACCACTTGGCTATACTCCATACGGTCGGTCCCTGGGGAGCCAAAAACCGAAGCAGGGCTCGAAGAAAACAAAGCGGGAACAAGTTACTTGTTCTCCCTGACGGACCAACTACAACAAGCTCGCGACTCTAATAGAAAGAGGTCTGCTCTATTTGCTTGCAATGCCTTGCCTATCAAAGTAGCCTCCCGCCTTTCATCTTGAACTTGTGGAGCTTCAGGCCAAGAAAGAAAAGAACCTTGGTTCCGTTGCGCCCTGTATTCCGAGGTTTCGCGCGGTTCGATCCTCATCCGATAACGTACAATGGAGTAATTGCAGTCTTTTTCGGCAGGCAGGACCGTCGGGAAGTAGCGCGTGCCAGCATTCACTGGTGGAAGGACTGGCAGCAGCGAGAGCACCATAAGAGTTGGCATGGTCGGAGCTACAGTCCCCATATCCGTCTCTACTCTTTCTGTAAGAGACTCCCAACCAACCTTTTCCTTTGAAAGGTCTTCTACCTTTGGCTGAGGGATATGAATCTGGATCCCGATCTTGTCTCACACCGTAGTGGTTCTGTGACCGCGCTCGAAATTGGATGAGGGGTCAACAGGCATTGGTTCAAAACACAGGCTGGCTGCTATTGATATCTGAGCCCGAGCCTTTGCTTCCCATGGTGCCTTTGCCCTCATTTTGATTGATTCCATTGGTGAAAAAATAGCTGATCTACTGAAACCACTGGTCTTGCTTGTACATGTTCTGTTGCCGGGAAAGAAAGACGTGTTGGGTCAGTCCGGCACGTCACGCTTGCTAATACGGCCCGGCTGCCCCTATACATAGTTTGATCGATTGACCTACTTAACATACGCGTTTTCGTTATGGACAAGCTCTCCTTCTGTGCGCATCGATCGACCGACGTAGGGATTTGCATGGAAGGCCTCGCGTCGGAGACAATAAACCTTTCCATGGATGTAGGTACAGGGGGTGTGGCGTACGTGGATGACTTTCTGGTGTGCAGGATGCACTTCCCACATGATTTTACAGTAGGCCTTGGAGCCCTCATCTGTAGGTACATGGAGGTGTGGTGATCGCATATGCGGAGCAGCTTCGTTCGAGATGCCTTTGACCCGGGACCTACAGTCAGCACGAGAGCGTTAACATCAAGGACGGAAGGATGACCGCGTACAACTCCAATCGCGAAGCGAAGTCAAAAAAAAATTGGAAGACTAACCGATAAAAGGAGAGAATGCGGGAGACAGAATGATGTCGGCACTGAAGGCCAGCACAATAAACAAGCCATTCGACGCGTCGGGGGTACTCGACCACCGGGAGATAGGGATTTAGTGACTTACCAACCAACCGCCATACAAATCACGGCTTCGGCTGCAGCTCCCCTTCCCTAGACCTACTGACCTACCCTCGTCCCACCTTTACCTCTCCTTTCGTTCCCTTCAGTCCTTCCCTCCTTTTTCGTGCAAGAAAACGAAGGAGGGACAACTATCCAAACTCCAGCACTGACCAGGTGAGAAAGAAGACCGGATGAGCTGTCAAGCCTAGGTCACTGATACTATATCCCTGTCCTCATACTATCTGATCTGATCAGTTAGTTGGAGTTTGAGGTCTTTGCCTTCCCTAAGCGGAAGAAAATCTCTGATTGTTGACCAATCCCTCCTGGCTGTTCATCCACCTGCACCGGTGGAGTAAACTCCAATTATTGCAGCTGATTCGCCAGCCCTTATTTCGATGCCTTGTTGGTGGGTAGTGAGCTATTGATGTGGATGGGCTTGATGAGGGATTCGATGCCTTGCCTCTGCCCGGTACCCACAAAGCCTATGCTTCTGCTACCTTTGCCACCTGGGTAAACTTCTGCTACTCATGTTCTACTACTTATGTTATGCCACTTTTTTATGCTGCTACTAGAACCATGGTCGCCCGCCCCCATCGCAGGTCTTGGTGCTGGGTCCTGATCACGAACACGAAGTTTCAATCTGGATTAGTTGTTAAGCACCGGCACATCGATTTCTCAATCCCCTTCCATTAAGTAAGGCTTCTAACGGAAAAGATATTGCTCTGCCCTCAAGTCCCAACCTTCGAATCTCCTAAATCTTCCCTCTTCCCAGGTACTAGATTCGCCAACCAATCCGTAGATGGGAGTGATGAATTCCACTTCTATCAGTTTCTTCATCTCTTCCTGTCCCGGCTGGTCGAGATATTTCATAACCTGTCCCTGCAGTGATATGGCAGGATGCATTTCTTGAAATTCCTGCTTTACCGAACTGATCATTTTTTTGATATTCAAAAGGTCCAGAAAAAATGGAAGATCCTCCTTTCATTTCCATGTGGGGAGGAGGCTGCTGTGCTGGCTGATTGGTCCTCATGTCGATTGGAAGAATGTGCAGGACGGTCTGCTGAAATGTAGGGCTCGGGGGGGACATATACTGACTCGGCGATACGGGAAGTGATGGTCTTAGTGGGGGCGTCATTTATTAAGTATTGAAGAGTCGTCTTCGGGGGCGAGAAGCTACTATTTTTTTAGAGTACACATGTTCGCTCGACTCACGTGCGGTTGTCGTTTTGTCAAACATCAGGTGGCGCATATCCCAAACCGAGCCGGCTAGTCAACACCGGTACTACAACAGGCTGGGGAATACCTTGCTCAGTAGGCTACCCAAGAATGAATATTTCGCATTGTTCGAAGTCCATGTGTTGAGGGAAAGGCATCTTCACGAACGGGAGGTTCGGGATGGGGATGTGGATAAAGCCGGCAGAATGAAATGTTGGCCCTTCTACTTGTTCCTCTCCCGGCTGGTCGAGATATTTCATACCTTAGGTGGTGGGATAAGAGGTGGAGACTGGAAAAGGCTTATCGGATGGAAAGACTGAGGGATAGACGACCCTCTTCTCCAACTTCTTGTCTACCCCTCCCTCTGGTATCTGCTGCCCGACCTTTCTTGTTTCTTCGCTCCTGACCGGTGTCCCCTCCCGGATGGAACACAAATGACCTTGCTTCAGTCTGACTGAGCCGGTGCCCTACATCCAATCAAAGCCTTGGGTTCAAATTGTCCTTCCGGCCCGCAACAAAGACTCGCTCGGAAAAGGGTGGAGAGCCGGTATTACCATAAAAAGGGCAGTTGGGAGAGAAGAGACAGGATAGCCAAGGTAGAACTCGTACAGTGTATGGACAGCAAGATGTTGATCCAGATCCAGGACAAAGGGACGAGTGTCGAGAAAAGGGCGAGAAGAATCTTTATGAACTGGCTAATCAAGCGGATATTAAGGAGCATTTTTCGACTATAGACTAAGGCACCTCCTTAAGCCACGATTGAAGGAATCAAAAAAAAGGAAAAAATCTGGCAATGGACGTCAAAAGACTGAGACTAACATGCAGGACCAGACGGAAGACCAGTCGCAAACCCACCGGTCCAGGCTTCCTCATCATCTAGGCAAGGCAAGAGGATTCCATCGAAGGATCGCTTGTATAGCGCATCTCCGAGCAGGACATAGCGAGTTGCCAAGTGCTTGACAACTCGTGAGTGGGGCAAGCTATCAGCGTGCTATGACAGCCATATTTCACGACATGATGGGTGACATTGTAGATGTCGATGACATTCTGGTTCGCTTCCTCCGAGAAAGAACAAAAGAGCGAAGAATACTTCTTGCTTTGAAAGCCCGCTGACGGACTCACTTCTGGACTTAGGTTTCATCGTAGACGGGTGGGTAAGGTTACAGCAAAACATGCCGTCACCTCGAAACCGTCATTACGTAGCTTGCAGGGCCGAATCCAGCCTTTACGTCGCACCAAGCGAGGACTTTCACGCAGAATAAGTTCAGTTTGTCTGGACTCGTAAGCACGAGGAAGACTTTACCAATCTCAAGATGTATCTCATGTCAGCGCCCCTGTTGTCGCCTCCTGTCCCTGAGAGACCACTTCTCTTGTATGTGTCAACCACCGACACGTCGTCTTGGGCTGTTTTGGCACTCTTTCTGACACACAAATCCTCAGGAAAGAAAGAGCAATCTATTCTATTACCTGAGTAAGACCCTGCGTCACTACGAGCGCAATTATTCTCCCATAGAGAAGCATTGCCTAGCTGTAGTGTGGGCAGCGCAGAAGCTGCGACATGACTTTAAAGCTTACCCTGTGAAGCTTCTCGCGCGAATGAATCCTTTGAAAAACCCGCGATCACTGGGATGGCAACTTCTGTTGTTTGATAGCACATATGTGAGACAGAAGTCCGGGTCAGGCAGTAGCTGACCAC
Source organism: Xerophyta viscosa (assembly GCA_002076135.1). Lineage (NCBI taxonomy): Eukaryota > Viridiplantae > Streptophyta > Magnoliopsida > Pandanales > Velloziaceae > Xerophyta > Xerophyta viscosa. The sequence continues at coordinate 158,986 of MJHO01000257.1, forward strand.
CTTGCGGTCCAACCAATTGACACTGACGAGCCTGTGCGGCCAGCACAACAAGCACCAGATGAGGACATCCTATCCCCGATGTATCTTGACCCACGCTCACTTGGATAGCCTCAATGGATGGTCTAATGCTCCAACTGTGGATTGTTCGTGTTCATTGGATCCCTGGTCTTCCCACATCATGACCAAGGGACTCAAAGCTCTCTCTTTGGTTGACATCGGATCTCCTGACGTCAGCGAGCACCGCTTTGCTCAGAGAGCAGTGACGAAGAGAAAGCCAATTGAACCACCCTTGAAGCTAGCCCAAGCTCCAGAAATGAATGAAGAGTGGTCTTCCATGGTGATATGCATTGCCCAACTCTTTGATCTCAATCGTTCCACAGAGCATGATGAAGTTGTTGCATGTAGAACTCGATCCGACCTTTTCCCTAACCAATGAGAAAAAGGGATCGTCTGAACCCTTCCCTGGCCGAAGAAAGACTGCTTGACCAAAGCCAACCCAACTTAATTTCTTGGCCCAAGTCTATGCTTGCTGTCTTTCTCCTTACCATACTGAATGGTGAAAGCACTCATGCAACCATTTGTCTATCTGTGTACACGAGGGTCACTCCAGTCCTTTCTTTATTTCTGTGACGTGGCAGACAATCTTTCTCTCTTCCCCTTAGGTCTATGGAAATCTCTTTTTCTTCGCAGTCTGTCCCTCCAGTATGGAAGCAAGAAGGATGAGAGATTCATTGAAGCGAACTATCAAACCGACCAAGGCTTCCAATCGAAGGATGACTATCAGGATGATTGAAATCAGAGAGGAGTGTATCAGAGGGAGATTCTCTTTCCATTCCTCAGCAGTCAGTCATCCCTCTCTTGATGCTTTGTCCGCCTATGCCCAGTCCTTTCGAGTTGGTGGGAACTCTCGGAATCCTATTGGTTGATTCTACCTCATCTGCCTTTGGGTGAATCGTAGACTTCCCGGTAGGATGAAGGTTCACTCATGACAATCATTCTTCGATGATTGGTTGAGAAAGGACACTACTCACACCAGGCATCCTCTTGGATGAAGACTTGCAAATCCGCAAAGAGTCCCCATTAGGACAGGACTATTGTTGGAATTCTTAACCCTCTCCTGGGGTCCCAACTCAGCATTTCCTGAGAAAAAAGTCTGATGTGTATTGGATCCGCTCTTCAGTTAGCATGAAGACATGAATCTTATTCTATTTCTCTTCCTCAACCCACCCGAACCTTTCTTAAGACTACCAAGCCCTCTCGAATTAGTTCTACGATAGAAGCTTGAAACCTAGACCCGGGGACAGATCTTTCACTCACTCATAGGTTGGTCTTCCATTCTGTTATGTTAGACTATGCCTTCTTCAATTCTATTCTTCGTCTCCCTAGTCGCAGTCTGATTGCTGGCCCAAGCCAACATGCATTTTAGAGTGCCGTGCCAGGGCGATAGGCGCTCCGCAGTCACGCATTTGAGCAAGAGCCTTTCTTCGCTATGTAAATTAAGGAAGGTGCTCTTTTTTTTTTCATTTGATCTGCCGCTGTTAGAAGACCACTATATTCCTCCTTTTGGGGTTAATGCTCTCAATGGTGAATCGATCATTCGCTATCCTTTGAGTTATGAGAGGACGGAATGGAAGAAAAGTAATGAAACCTGCGATGGCTACTGAATAACCTCCTTTTACTTTTTGTATAATAAAGCCTTTGACCTTTTTATTCGTTCGCCAAATCTTCTTCAGTTCCATCCAAGCTCGCTTTTGTCTGAATCTTCGTGGAAGAAGAAGAAGCGGTTCACCAGCCACTACATCCAGGGATCCCACAAAATCATTAAACCTGGCGGCTGCTCGCTCTTTGATCAGTGATTCACCGGCCACTAGATCGATGAAGAATCTCTCTAAAATCCGCTTTTTGATCAGCGATTCACTAGCCACTACATTCAGGGATCCCACCTTATTCTCAAACCTGGTGGCTCGATTGATTGGCACTCCTGTAGGCTCATCTTGCATAAAAATTTTTGGGGTACCAGGTCCTGCATCCACCAAGAACATTTCTTCTCTTAAGCGTAAAACTGAAGATTGTGAGGCGTTTCCACTACATAATAAGAAACTGGAATTAGATCTTGGAAATGATCGACTCCAATAGATGCTCATCATAAGCTTTGATTTTTCCTCCTATTCCTATTGATCAGAAGCATCCAGCAGCGCCACGCCAGTGAGTTTAGCTACTAAGCTAAGTGTTGGGAACTCTTAAGAAGCGATTTGCCGCTTCCGCCTCTGACGGATTCACACTCCCCCCCCGTAGGTAAGCTGCTGGATTAGATCTTCGCGTTCTTGTTGAAGTTCCACGATTCGATGGGAACAGGGATTCTTGGCTTCGCCGATGCATTTCAATTTCGGCCCTCTTGCCAAAACTGGTGAAAAGAATCCCCTCCAGCCTGTATAAGGCCGGAATTGAAAGGTTCGTCGTGTCGGTCTTGACACAAACTGCGCAAGATTTGAGAGAGTGCGTTCAGGTTGTAATCAATGTTCTCCTTTTCGTCAGCTCTTCGAAGCAAAAAATCCAGATCGTTTATCTGAATCCAGATAAAAGGGTCCTCCCTACCATAACATTGGATTATGTATAAGTTTATGATTTGCTCGCGAGTAGAGCTACAAAATTCAATATGGAGGTTCCATAGGAACTTCGAATTCAGCGGGTGGCGAAGTAGCCTTTCGTAAACAAACTGAACCCAATCTGGATCTTGCCCAGGTTGGTTCAGATAAAAGTCTAGGAGTTGACACTCACTGGGCAAAATGTTCATAATAAAAGGTCTAATACATACATCAAAATATGTATAATATATAATTGTAATCTGACTTTAGTAAGAAAAAAAAGTCAGAAGAGAAAATGACTCCATGTTAAACAATGCCTACCGAAGGCAAACCAGATCACTGACGAGTTTTTACACTTGCTCAATCTCGAAAGCGAATTCGGAAAGGTGGAATGTCAGAGAAGAGGTGATTATTTTTTCGGTCCTTGAGAAAACTTGGATTCTCCTCTAGTTTCTCAAGCCAATTCCGAAGATTGGCTACTTCATCGCCGAACGAGAGATTCGCAAATCTTTCCGGCAACTCTTTGATAGAAGTCCCCCATCTGGGATAGGTTCCGTCTCCGTTCATAAGATTTACGCACTTGGGCCAGAACCAAGGCGTGAATCTGCTTTTCCAGATTCCGACCTTCAGTCATCGCAGCAGCTTCAGCCCCCGGGGGGCCTAATCTCAGGGTGAGATCAGGTTCATTCTCATGAGGATCGAGCGGTAGGGCTGGTAGTGCTTGCCCTTGGTTTACGTTCGCCTCCGAGTGGCCGGGAGCTCCGGACGGAACAATCATATGGACCACCCCCCTGGTATCGTAATCGATCACAGTAATAAGGCCTGCCACAAGGAGACCGCCTTCCCACCCTAGCCTACTAAATACGAAGTGGAGTCCCTTGCCGAGGATCATGGACTGGATCTTGACAAGGATGAGCCCTACTACATATGATGTTTCGCTCGGTTTTCCTTTCCTTCCTTTTTCTTTCTACGCTTCAGGATCAGCAGTAATCGAACTGAAGAGAGGAGATCTTCATGTTGAAGGGAAGGACCTGACTATCGAGAAGGCTGTTGGTTCTGAGGCCAAACATGTGGGACTGATGACTGTCCTCTTGATGCGGATTCAGCCTTCTTGCTCGGGGATCTCTTTTGTCTAAGCATAACCTTTTTTGAACACAGAAGTCTCACTTGCGACCGGATTGCGACTGTACTGAAAAGCTTCCAACTGCCTTGACTCCAGTCTCTACGGGCTCACACTACTGGCATGGAATGAAACTGTCTTCTTTCGTTGCGGCTTTCGCTTCCATCGCCCTTGCTTCTTGGGTGATGTTAACTTCAATCCCGGAATCTGACCAAAGCAAAGACCGGCCTCGTCAGGGGATGAAGACGGAATTGGCATCTTGCCCGCCTAAGCCAAAAAGCCCTACTCCTAAGCCTAATTCCTGAAAGAATGGAATGGTATTCGCTAGCCTTTCAACCATCGACATATCTGTTTCCCAATCCAAGAGCCCGATCCTTCCACACCCGAGCAAACCCAGTCACCTTGCAGGGCCTGCTCTCGCATTTCTTTCATTAGAAAACTCCAGTTCTTGATCCCTGGAAGGCTTTGATCTTCTCTTCCCGATTCCTATACCATAGGCATCTATCCTCATCTAGAGCAATGCTGTGTCCACCTTCTTGAACTAAAGGACATAGGCCAGTTTAAAGTTGAATTCCATATCCACCCCACAGACAATTATGAACCCAAAAGAGCAGGAGCAGGTTGGGGCCCATGACGCTCAGCTTGTTATGGCGAGACAAGACAAGCAAAAGCTATCTTTAGGGCTGGCATTGAATGGTACACCCTCTTAGCTCAACCCCAAACCAAAGAAAACTCGCGATAATAAAAGAAAAAGGCCACTCAGCGCGCTTTTAGCGCTCGCCTACTGACTAGGGGCATTGAAGCTCACCTCACCTTATAAACGAAAAAAAAAAGGATGAACAGAATGTCCAAAAAAAAGAACTAGCCAAGCTTCTGAACTTTACTAGAAAGAAAGAAGGATCTTCGACTAGACGGATCCACTACAAGATTCCTTGCCTTGCTACTCACTTTCAATCTCGATCTGCCAACAGTCAATCTAAAAGAGGCCTTGCTTCTTCATCCGTATGAAGATTTGCCTTGCTTGGTCAGGACTAAGTCATAAGCGACTAAAGAATCTGCCTGACGCTCCGTGGCTAAGGCCGGCAAGGGACAAGGATAGAAAGGAGTTCCAAAATAGGGGGCGCCCCTTCAAAGAACTATTTTCTTCCGCTACATTCCTATCATTCGTTCCTTCCTTCTTGCTGTAGGCTTTCGTACCAATTGATATGGATCGTTCCCAAATGCTACTTCTTTGGACTTCCGATGTTCTGAATACTGATCTCCTCTACCCGCCGAACCACGGAACCGCTACCTCTCGTCCCTTAGAATCTTATCTGATTTACTTTGCATCCCCTTACCTCTATTTTGTTGGATTATGATCAGCAACTGGCACACCAACAATCATAGGCTTTTGGCTGAAAAGAATAAGAATAATAGCATTGCCTCCTCGTATTACGTATTAGAAAAGGTAACCAGATCTCCTCACTTGAGTTCTTTGCATTGGGCTCGCTCGGTTCGTCTGTTCATTGTAGGAAAGCGTTTATGGAGCTTCATGGATCAGCCCGCTGTCCTTCAGTCTCTGATCCCAAATATGAGTGATACCAAGATGGCTGACTGGAGTGCCACAAATCAGCCGGTCATGTCATGGCTTTTCAATGCAATTGAGCCTACAATTGCTACCAGTCTGATGTTTATGGCATCGGCTAAATAGGTATGGTCTTATGTTAATGCCTGAACTGAAATACTGATTTCTAGTCTAGTTTTTGCACCTTAGGGCTAAGGCTTTCCTTGCCTCCTCTGGCTCTTCCCAGTTTCATTTTCAGTATCTCAAAACAGCTTCTGCTTTCTCACTAACCTGCAGCATCATGGGTTCAGTCTGAATTCTGTCTCCCGCTGCATAGCAGAATTTTTTTCAGACCCAATTCTGACTGCTAACAGGGCATTTTTCCTTCGATGCCATCCTCCTCTACTATTATACCTCTTGCTTGTGGGCATGAATATGAGATGAGTGCCCTCACTTCCTTTCCTTACTGATCCTACTTTTCTTTTCTTCTTGAAGAAGAACCATGGCATTCGATGTCTCTAAGACATTTGGCATTTGTCCATCTGACGCCTTTGAAAGCTGTCCTCATCCTCTTACTAAGGGCATTCCGTTCTGATTCGTCTTTTAGACTAGCACCAGCTTCCCCAGTTCTTTTACAGCCTTTATTCCGCAAGTTGAATGTCCCTCACAGGGTGCATATTCGATTACTAGTCGATGTCAGTCTAAGGTAATAAATGGCTCGATTCAACCTTCTTTCGCAGCTTATTCGTCGTTTGGTTTGCACTGGCAAATGGATGTGGTATGGAGCTTGAACTAAGGGACCCAGGGGCCTAGCCTTGATTCAAAGTGTGACGGTACCAAGAGTCAAGGAAGGAGGGCTAACTAAGAGAAATGGGGCTTTGGGGCCCAGGGCAATTAGATGTCAGGTCAGCGCGATGGAAGAGATGAAAATCGGATGGAAGATTCAGCCTCTCGCCTTGGAGAGGTTTTTTCCCTCCGGTCAGCTCGAGTCAGTTACTTTTTCGGTATCATTCATTGGCCTCTTGGATACCTGTCATACCTGGGTGGGGCTCCTGGGTCTTCTTATCTAGGTTGCTTAATCCTCTAACCAGAAACTATTCACTCCTCATGAGCTTGGTGAATCTCGCTGATCATGATCGAACTAGTTCTCGGCCCAATTGAATGCGACTTCCATCCTTAATCGGCAGACGTCTACCTGAGGCTCAAGCAAACCTCCATCCTTCAGTGGGTTTGGCATTCACTAAATCATTCTCTCGAGGGCGGAAAGACCAGAAATCCTGGGATGGAGTTCGTACTGGATTGACTGAGAGACGAGGTCACGGTCTCAGACTATTTTCACTATTCTAGCAGCTTCTTCTCTCCTAACCGAGATCCTCGCATGCATCCTTTTTATCCTTTTGTGAGCACCCTACCAAAAGCAGAATGGGGTCACCTCTCTGATCGGGAAGAGTGTCAACCATTGATCAATGAAAGATTGATAAGGAGTTGCATGTCCACCATGACTGACGGTATGGGTAATGGACCAGGCTTTCTCGTTCTCGGATCTAGCCCTTCGTAGGTTCGGAAAAATCTGCCATAGTCTCAGAGCTGAGATAATGGACCGCTTTCCTCTGAGACTATGTGGTATCAGAGCGATTCGAGATCAATCAGAGGTGTGCCTGAGTGTGGGAGACTCCTTAAAAGGAATGAAGAAAGATGTTTGCTCCGTCAGGGCGGAGGATTAGTGTGAAAACCGGTTATGGAGAAAGAGCGGTGCTGGTTAACTTTGTAAGGAAAACCTGTGGTTCGAATCCGCAGCGTGGTTAGCCAACGAAAGGTTACACCAACAGATAGAATGCTACTTCTTTCAGGTCTTACCACTTACCCATTACTTAGATTATTGACTTCACAAAGCGGGAAGGACATCAATCAACATCATTTCTCGGGCAGTAGATATACTAGTTCCTGCATCTCGGAGTTGAGGGAGCTAGCCCCGACTATCTACTTAGTCTTTCTTCTTAGAAGTCTATGAGTATTAGTGAGCGATCCTCGGCAAGGGAAGGTTAAAGACTCTCTCTTGTAGCAGTTCCCGAGTTAGGAGTTAGAGGCGAGACCACTTCTTCTTCTTCTTTTTAGGACTCTGGGAGAAGACTTCGGGCCTCTCAGGTTGAAGCCGCTTCTAAGCCAATTCAATTACTTCTCTTTAGTACCGGTATAACTTCGACTACTAAAAGTAGAAGGGAAGAAAGGTTATCCAGATCCACTAGCCACTTCTTTTGGTCCGGGATAGGAGGATCCACTTGTTGAATCAGACGAAATAGGACATCCGCGGGTGCTGGTACTCGATTCGAAGCAAATGTGGCTGGACGCCGCACTCCAGTCACCTAAAGTTTTTTCGCGTACTCTTTTTCATCCCGTAGGAATAGGTTTTTAGTACAGATCTTTTAAGCGAACCACTATTAAGAGTATTTGATTCAGGATCATCTGATTTGGATGAGCCAAATCCTTTCCATTGCCAGTCAAGCCTGCCATTCCCATGCTGTTGTGGTCATCATTCTTGATTAAGAAAGTAAGGGGGATTGCTCCGTTGACTCTTTCAAGCCTTGCTTGCCTTGTCTCAGAGGCCCATACGCTCTCCATAGGACATAGAATCGGGACATTAGGATCGCAGCCTTCTATCCGTATAGGCCGGATTTCGCTCAAATTTGTACGCTTCCCCAGTCCAGAAGATCCATTCTCTACCAGGAACATTGCTTTCAATGCTTCTACCGCTTCTACCATTGGCCCGGAAGACCACTTCTTTCTATCAATGGCCACAGGACCTTAACGCCCATCCACAGTTAACATAGGTTCAGAGGCTCTCGCTTCATAGCTTCTTTCTAGAGCCAGAGCGACATCTTCCACGACTGGCTTCAAAATAGGCTTGGCTCAAGCACGAGGACATAGGATGACGAGCTTGCTCAAAACAAAAGAACCCCAGCGTGCTTGGATCGCTTCGATTCTAGCTTTCCTGGATCGTGAACCAACCTCTGAACCGAAGGGCAGCCTATGATAAGTCAATTCCGCAAGAAAGTCAAAAGGAAGTCGGAACATGACCTTTGGTAGAGGTCTTACGCGGAAGTGATAGTCTAGCACAATCTCAGATTAGGGGTAGCCCTTGTCGGAGCACCAAATACGGATTTTCTAATAAATAGTAAACCCTAGCTCCATAGCTCGTAGCTCTACCGATTGCAACTAATGGGGCCGGTCAGAAGCTTCTTTACGCTGCTGATACCCGGTGTGGTTCTTACTCGCTTCCCCCTGGTGCGGTGCCTTCTATTTCTATATAGAAAACGTCCAACCAGTCCCCACACGCCCGATCACGAACACAGGTCCCGAAAACCCGGCACAAGTCTAGGACCAAACCAGGCTCCATAGCCCGAGGTCCTGACTCAAGGAACAAGACCATATAAAGGAATCCCCGGTCTATGCCAAAAAAGATGGTAAAGCGCCCAACTCTCACATTTCAATTGACGTTGACGAAGGAAAATGACTTGATACCAAGTTTCATTAGTGAAAGCAGTTAGACTCGAATATCTACTGATCTGTGCTTCGTCCTGCGGGGGTTCCATTTAAAAGTAGATGTTCCGCGAATAGTAGCAGTTGGAGCTAGTTCCTTTTTTGACTTTATGGTTCTTTCGTGGAAGTACCGCCCGGGTGGAGCTAGACTTGATTTCCTTGTGTGATTGCCCCATTTTGGCCAGGGAACACGAACTACAGGCCTCAATCCACCCCCTTAGGCGGGAAGGTCGTAGGACGAGGGGAATAGATCTTCATGCACTGGCTTTCCTGTAGCGACAAAGAGCCTTTCTGACTTCTAAAAAGGGGGAGTACCAAACCACTAAGAAGAAAGTTGGAGCGGCCGTAGTTCAATAGATCATCGAATCAGGAGATGCCCGCTTAATCGCTCGTGCGCCATTGATTACTTAAAGAGAATGTCCACCGCCTTTCGCTCCCGATTTGGTCTTTTGACTTCGAGGGGTTGGGTTTAGAGAGAGGGGTGGAGTCTCAACTACCACAGGAGATGCTCTAACTTTCCAAATGAATGGGAGCAGTCCTACACTGGGAGACCCGGCCTATTCTTACTAACTAAACAAAGGAAGTACAAGTCCCAAGAAGAGTCTGTTTCCTGTGTTATGAAGAAGAAGTCCTATCGTTACGTTCCCTCTTCACGAGGATCTTTTATGCGCTTTATCTTTCTACCTGGTGAAATTCAGACTCTGTCCTTCTTCTTTTTATTGGGTCTTACTTCCTTGCGTCTTACTACTTCCGCAGAAGGAAGTCAATCAAGAAGGAGTTGTTTTGACACGCTAGCCCCAGTGTTCTTGCTGCCATTCCTCTACATTGGACTCTAAAAGGACTAAAAAGTCGCTCTGACTTTCATTCTTAGACCAAGGTCTTCCCCACTCCTGAACGGGGAACAGGCAACAATCCCCTTATGATTGCCAGCACTTCCATCTTCTTAGGAAAACCCTCCGCCCCCTAAGAACAAGAAAAGACCTGCTACCCCATCTTCCACGAAAACGGAGTATGATGGACTTTTAGGAGTGAATCACTCGCTATCAGCATCTTCTTCTTTAGGCTGCCTTGCCCATTACCGCACACGCGGGGCTACGGTACCAATCAATCAGTTGAGCTAGGTTGTCCTTTCTTCCTTGAGGGTTCTAGCCTAGAAGGCAGAAGTGTCAATGCTTTTCGCTACTCAATTTTGTTATAGGAGAAAGTCGTTCTCATACCCTGATACCGCTTTTTCTTCCTCTGGATGTTAGGGTGGCATAAGTGGGAATCCGTGTCGCTACGGTCAAGCCAATGAATGTCCATCGGTCTATCTACGTACCGTACCTGTAATCCTCAGGCAAATCTCTTCTCTTATAAGCGCGTTTGAGGAGCCCCATCTTTCGTTGGGTTTGGGTAAAGGGAATATCCCTGCTAGCAGTTGCTGTTGTCTTTGCTGAATGCCCGTTATTCGGGGCTTTTTCCTTGTTTTCCATCTCAAACAACCATTAGGTATGTCAAACCCATTAGATTCGGGTTGTTATCGCTCTTGGGAAGTCGATTGAGGGGTTTGGGAATTGATCTATTGATCTAAGTCTAAGTCCGGGTCTTTCTTCTTCTAGCTCATCAACCGGCTTAGCGCTACGCCCCTTAGGGAACGATTATCCGGGAACTTTCTGAACCCTCGGGCACTCAAAAGCTTAAAAAGTGCCTTAAGGGGGACCTGGAACGACGAAGTAACGTAGCTAACAGCCATAAGAGGTATTCTCTTAAGAGGCGTATTCTCTTAAAGAAAGGAACAAACCCAAATAGCTACACGTCCTGAAGCAGTAGAAGAAGCTGCTTGAGAAGAGGCTGCACATGAAGGAGAGGTGAAAGCGTAAGCGAAAGGGAATGAGGATGGTATCGAATCGGAGGTTGAAAAGTCTTTCTTTAGTTGTGGTATCATATGTATCCCCTTCTTTCCTGAGTTAGCTGAGTTTGTTCTCTTCCTTCGGGGTTAGAAAGAGAGGGTATGAGCTGCTATATCTTTGCTTGCGGTGAAAGAATTTGAATGACGAGGTATGCGAAGCAACCGCCGAACTCAACGACTAATAAGAGAAGGAAGAAGGATCAATCATTGTCGCTACGGGCGTTCCTGCTTAATATAGCTGTTGTAGCAGTTGTAGCTCTTCCTCTCTTTCCTTTGATGAAGCAACTCAACATGGAAGCCTTGGGAATGAGCTTGTTTGTGGCAGACTTCGGTATCGGAAACTACACACTAACAACTGCTCAGTTAAGTTAATGTTCATCCCAATCCTTGCTGTTAGGAACTCTGGAAGTCCAATAAGAAGAAAGTATATCCTTAAGAGATTGTCCGTTATCTATTGTTTGTTCTTATAGGCTTCTGGTTGCTTTCTCTTCTTTCTCTGTAAGTTTGTTGAGAATCAGTAAGAAGTAGTTAGAATCATTCTTTGGTAATCCTTAGTCATTTAATGTTCTTTCTTTCGTAATGCTGTTGATTGCTTCCTTCCTCAGGATTCGTCTTCGTTAGTGTGTGCTAGATTTCCTGTGTGAGTGCGTCTTGGGCTGATGTTCTAGCTATTACCTTCCATAATCATTTCCATCTTGATCCTCCATTGTATCACGGTGGCAAAGAATCTACCCGTTGAAAATCAAAACTCTCCCCGGTAAGTGCTCCTTTCTCTCTGGTATGCTTGGACGAATGACTAGAGAGCAAGTGAGAACAGAGCGGACACGTACTTATTCATCCGAGTTTACCCGACTGAGTACAGTACCTGGGGCCTAATCTACTTTTATCTCGTTCACCTAACTCACACGAGAAGGCAGTTGAATATCCAATCGAATGAACAGGTTGATCAACTACGCAATTTCAGTTGTAGATTGACCTCAAATCAAATGGAATCGAACCTGCGCTACCGGCTCTTTCCCATGTGGATCGTCTATCTCCATCTCCCTAACTAACTCCTTCTCCTCTTATTGCTTTCTATGACGAATGCTTGCCCGCGGGATACTTCTTGATTCCCCAGGAACAATAAATAGTCTACGCCCGGAAACTCGAGCGGGTTACTCGAGTTCAAAAGACAGATCCCCTCGAAGGCATGGAGGAACCGCAATAGCCAATCCCAAGCTCGCTGAAGAAGGAACTATCGCCCAAATAAGAAATATATATATATAAGCCTTTTCCTTTTCGAAGTGACAATTGAGGACCAGAGCTTAGTGGAATTTCGAATGGAAGAGGGACGGAAAAACGATTGGAGAGGCAAAAAGTGAAGCCCACGGAGCGGGAAGGCCTTTGTCGGATTCCGGCTATCCTTACGGGAGTTCCCGGGTTTTTTATATTAGGGAGGTCCTCCGCGCTAGGACAGTATTCAAAGTTCGAGAGAGGTTTTTTTACTGGCCCGTCATCGGTTAAGTCATCGGGAAGCGGTAGGAGCAGATCGGCCTATGACGGAAGCTTATAGCTTATTTGAAACTAGATGAGATCGTTCACGTTCTGAAACAGATTTTTCCACCGGCAATGAAATTCTTAGCCGGAGGTGAAGGTAAAGGAATGGACCCAAGATACGACCAGGCTATAAAATAGGCTGACCCGGGTGTCGAGACCAGAGGTGAGGCAAGACTTTTCAAGTAGATTAGTTGAGTGACCGGAGACCAGTAACATGATAGAGAGAAGACTACTAGTGACAGTTACAAGTGCTCTTGGCCGTACAAACTTTGATTCCTTTTATAGTCTCTGACCAGAAGAGACGAGACCGCCCATTCTTTTTGACACGAGAAAGACAAAACGAATAGATCAAGTAGAGTGAAAAGCAGCATAATCTAACCTAGATGGGAATCCGAAGACAAAAGTTGGAATCTAAATCCGTTGAAGACAAAGAATACAGCGTGGAAGCCATTGGATTATCAAGATGTAGATGCGGATGAGTATAAGAAAGAATTACAAGGGGCGTAGACGTACGACTAGACTAAGCTTTCGAAATTGATACAAAGTGCTTCTGAGCTCTGACAAGAGTTCGTGAATAGCCGAGGTAAACTGATAAGAAAGAAATATTTACGGCCAACCGGCCCTTGGTTTTCTTTACCAATGTTTGTTAGGGTACAATATAGCTTTTTTACCAAGCCCCGTCGGCGGAACCAGTACGCTCTTCTGATGAGTCAAAGGTGCCTTGCATACCACCCACGCTTGTAAGATGCACAAATAGCTCTTCATCATATGGAAATTTCATTCCCGGGATCCGACCTTGGTACACTGGACCATGTTGGTTTCCAAGAGATAGCCTGAGAAAGATGTACCTCCCGGATGGATGGTACATATCGGAGAAAGAATTCTCTTGCGAAAGGGCAGACGCATCTAACCCTTGAACTAACATTGGAACCCATCGCCGTGATCGGCTGGGTGAGCTTTTCACTCACACGCGCGGTCAGCCCTTTAATCTATACCCAGATCCTGATACAGTAGACGCATAGTCTGCGAAACCAGCACCAGTCACTACAACGCCGGCCGGCTACTACTCGGCATCCAGTCCAGCATTTCGAGCTGAAGAAGTGAATAAAACAGTACGAGTTGGAGCGATCCAAGAGATTCATTACCTGCAGAGACTAGGGTCAGTATTGGCAAGGGTTCGTTATAGTCGTAAGAAAGATTTGCTGGTCTCTGAGGCCTTCGAGTCTTTAATTACATTATGGATACTTCTTTTGTGGCTTTCTTCTGGTTCCGTGCTTAAAGTAGTTAATAAAATAATGTCTCCAATCTCAAAGAAAGCCTGGTGATCCCCCGGGAAATGTGGAAAGAAAGACCGGACGATGACTGTTGATTGGAAGGTCCGGCCGGGCCGAGGAATAGAAAAGAGTGGAAAGGGGTTGGATCACTAACCTTGGCATTCCCCTTTGATTCCGAAAGGCTAGCAGCCTATTCAATAGCAATTGATCAAAAAGAGGTTTTGGGTTCGTGAACAACCTATTCTGTAAGAACCTATTCTGATTCCACTTGCAAACAAGCCATTCTAAAGAAGGAAGAAGTCTTGGCCTGGCCTAGCGCTTTAAGATTTCGAAAATGGATTGGCCAACCAGGAAACTCTAGCAAAACAAAGGTTTCACTACAAAGCGAAACAAGCACTTTTTAGTAATAAAAAGAGCCGTCCAAGAGAAAGACTGCCAAGAAAGAAAATGCAGAAAATAGATCGAAGAAGCAGCATAATAGGAGCTCGGCGATCAGGGGGAGCTCAACAGCGTCGAGACCAGGATGATCGACGATCAAAAGAATATAGACAAATGATGAGTGTTTCAACTGCGGGGGCCATTACGCGCGGGATTTTCGATGATAGAATAAATCTGTTGAAGGTAAGGCGGCAACACCCAGTAGCCAGCAGAAATCGAAAAACAGCAAAGATTATTTTGACATTGAAGTTTCGTACGCGGTGGCAAAGTAAGCCGAGGAAGCCTTCCCAATAGAGTAGACAGACTCCGTCCGAATACAGGAGGATGAAGATTTCAAGCACAAGTGAGATAGCAGCGAGCTCCATTGTAGAGGAGGCTCGATTGAATTGAGCTCGTGGTGTCCAATTTCGGAGCAATCGACTACAGCAACGATTGGATCGTCGATTCAGGATGTTCCAATCACATGACCGGCGACAAAGAGAAGTTGCGAGCTCGTACAGCAGGTTTGGGTACTGGGTAAAGGTAACAAACTCCTCCATCATTGGAGGTGAAGGCTAAGTGCTAAGTAGGGTCGGCCACAGGAGCAACCTAGGCTTCTACTCTGACGCTCTGCCGCTGGTGCTATTTCCTCCGCCTCCAAAAGCTGCGAACTCGAAGTACTTGCGCGGGATTCTACTGCTTATTAAGGCCGCTTAGGGCTCACTCGACTGGGTCTCCACGCTACCACTGACCGGGTGACCAACCACTCCTTCCCAACCTTCTGTGGACCTTGCTTCCTGGATTTCACTGTTGATGGAACTGCCGAAGCTCTTTCCTTCCCACCTCTCAAATGGACGTGCAATCCACTTGCTAACCGACTCAAGTGTAGCGGACGTTTTCCTTATGATATCCGCGCATCACCGAGCACTTTCCCCTACTCTTCCCCCCACCATGGTCTGACTCACTGCTTGCCAAGTCGGCGGCACTGCCGGAGACCCCAGGCTTGGATCGGGGCTCCTGGCGGAGAGCCCCGGGTGATCAGGCTTCGATTCACCTTGCACAACTTTGACGGTCTTTCTTCACTATTTGAAGAAGAAAGAAGGAACAGGCCAATAGTTCTCTTTATTTTGATAATAATAAGAACGAACACAAAAACCCTACAATTTCATTTGTATGATGATTCTCATACTACAATAATAATATACTAAAATAATTCCATAGTAGTAGAATCTAAATATACGACTATATAAGGCCTCGACTCAATACATACTAATGAAGACTGAATTCATACTCCCTCCTTCTATTTGACTACTTAGAAATGGTACAAGTTACGAATATTTACTACTTAGGCGGAGTTTGACCAGATGAAAGTGCTGAAGGGCTTCGTTCTTCCTCTCTCCCCAATCCTTCCTTGCGATTATCGTAAGGGCAATTTGGCATAATTCTTCTTGTGAAATGGTCGGTCACAAGGCACGATCACTTTCATTTTCCCAGCTTTGGTTCTTTCGTCTTTCACAGTTCTTTTGTTGGCCTTTGCCTTTCTTCTGCTTTCACAGTTGCCTGGATTAGTTTGTGATCTTTGATGATTTTATCCATTTCTGAATGGAACTTATTGAGAAAAGCATGCATGAATAGCAAGAGTTCCTCATAGTTCACGGCACAAGCGTAGAAGGCTAGGTAGGAGTTGACTCGCATATTTATGCGGTAATAAGAGTTTCCAAATTTTTTTTTGTTTTGGGAGTCCAGGCGCAGACAAGTTTTAAAGGGAAAGTAAGCCGGTTCCAGTAGGAGTGGAAGTTGAAGGCCTAAGGGTAACATCCAATTCAATTGCAGAAAAAATAGAAACCTATGTCGATTCAGCCGAAGGGAATACGATACCTTTCATACATTTCCTAGTTTCCTGCTGCAATTTTGATATTCAAGTTTTCTGATTTACTTGCAATAGGCTTTCTCCCGACCTGTCGTAATCTACTCCTTTTGATTCCATCTGTAGTCTCAGTGCCCTTCGATTGATTGCAGTCAGTATAAGTAGTTCCTTTTAAGGAGTAGTTGCTAGTCTCATCTCAGTCCGAGGAGGGGTAAATAAGGTAATCCTTCTATAGAATATGTTGCTATCTACCTTGTTGGATAGCTTGGATACCATTCCGTCCTACCGGGCAAAGGCACTCCCTCGGTTCTTGCCTTCCCTTAACTATTGAACCTTCCTCCCGCTCGTAGATGAACGTTGTCAGTTGCGGATGAAATTTCTCTTCTGTCTTCTTCCTTCTTTCATACCTGACACCAGGAAAGAGAGCACCGGATGATTGAACACTATCCCAATCTGACGCAAGAGTACCAGCGCTTACTCTTGCACCGCTTACGGGAGCAACTTCTTCTTTCACAACTTATTCTGTCTCTCAATCCTATTGTGGTCATACTTCTTGGACTAGGGAATTTGCTTCTTACCATAGAAAAAATAGGAATGAAACTACTGCTATGGAATCTTCTGTAACAGACTATTCTCTAGGAGCGGATTCTTGTACTGATGAGTAAGAAAGTAGCTTCAAGCTAGGAGCTAAATCCCACATCGAAGAGCATGTGTTAAGCATAGGGCTTAGTTGCATTTGAATGAGTAAGCGATGCGCTCTTAGAGGTCGGAATCAGAGTACAAGCAGCTATCGAATAGGCGTAGAGGCGCTGTTCACACGTCTTGGTGAAGAAGCTGTGATTGGTGCGGTTTTTGCTTCTTTCTATTCTTTCTTATCCCCACAGGTAGGAAAGTGACTGAGAGATTCTGTGTTGAAGAAATAACCGATGCTATTTCCGCGGGAATAACTGCAGTTGGTGCTTTAGTAGGGGCATTCTATTCTGTTTCAGAAAGAACTCTGAGTGAACAAGGCAAAGGCCTATCTTTTCTCAAGCTTGATTCGCAATAGCTATCAGTGAAAGCAGGAGAGTCCGTCTTTCATTGTTAAATGGCCGAATTAGCCACACCCATAGAATAGAAGGGATCATAGGCTAGCTTACTTCGTATGCTATCTTTCGTACCCAAGGTGCATTGCGTCTCTCTCTCTCCTGCGCTAGTTAATCATATCCCTTCCTCTAACGAGTGAAGTTTGAAGGGTGGCTTAACCTTTATTCATACATTCGAGTTTCTTCTCGATAGCCAGATAGCATCATCCTTTTCTAACTAAGAAAGTGAAGTAGTAGAGTGCTTTCAGACGATGTGCGTGTGCTTCGTCTCGAAAGTCGATTTGAGATAAGTAGAAAAACTCATTCACTTCCAAGCTAACCGAAAAAGTCCTAATCATCCTCCTATTCTATCTCCTTTGAATAGTCCTAGAATTGATATCCATCTTTTAGTGAACTAACCTGGTCTTTACTCTATTTCATGTCGGACTTTGCCTGGTGTTAGAAAGAGATTGAATCGTAAACGAAATCAATTAGCTCAAGAATCGGTCGTCCCTTCAGGTCTGGTGTCCTCTGCCACTTGTGCTTCTTCGAGAATCCTGTTCAACAAATTGCGATGCGGTGGGGACTTTCGAATTCACTCAAGAATGGGGATCCTAGCCTGAGTCTTTTTCCAAGTGTCCCAAGAGATCATACTCTTTCCTCTTTCAATCACAACCGTCCTTTCCGAGTCATTTGGTTGTTGTGACTGCTGCTGTTGCTGTTGCATTTCCACCGTAGGTGGTCTAGCATAAATCCTTCCAGATCGTAAGGCCGCATTTACTTGCTCCCTCTTAGGATCGTGCTTCTGATAATGTTTTGGAGGTGGCCTTTGTTGATCCGGCTTTTGAACGGTTCGGGTTGAGACCCTTGCTGCTGCGATGAAGGGTAAAAAGAGGAAGGAGCTTGACTTATTGTGGATGTACCCAGATTATGTTGTCGTATCCGGATTTGGGCAGAGCCGAGGTAAGGCAATATGTTGCGAGATAAACTGTCCTCCACTCAGAATGTAGTAACTAGCGTCATCGTAGTGCTAGTTCTTCCTGACGTGAACGGACGCTTTTTCTGATAAACGATAGGCTAGCCGGCCTCATGGCAAACGAAGAAAAGAAGCGAAGGGCACTCCAAACACATCCAATCTTCAAAAGGGTTTGAACAGTGCCTGCAACAATTACGGAGGAAGATGATGAAGGAAGCATGGGAGAAGAAGAGGCTAGATCACTGTTGCGTCACTTTCTAGCCACTATTCTAGACCTCTTAACTCGAAGACGGCGAGGTTGTTATAAGTTTTTACTTTTTTCTTCTTTTGATCAAAGCATCAACGATGAACATACAAGAGTCTTATCAGCCAATGCTCCATCCGATGTCCCGGATTCTAGTTTTTTGATTTCTCCGAACAAAAGGGGATCTATTCCGGGGAATGACTTGTGCCCTAAAGTATGGGACGAACAGCTTATGGCTGTTATCCGCCAAGGAAAGAAGTCAATATGGGAAGAGTTTCGAAAGTTTTGCAAGGACGACGACATTCCAGGCTAAACTCTGTCCTAAGACACTTTCTTTAGAGTCCCTTCAATGATCCTGTGCCTCCCTTACTGAAAGGCCGGATCTCATTAGCAGATGTCATCCTGAAACGCCATATGACGACGATCGGCCCAAAGCCGATAGAAGAACTGATGGAGATTGGGTATCCGAAGAAGTTTATGAACGGCCCAATGCCGTTGACAATGATCTGGATGTCGACGAGACTCTAAAGAATGATGAGCGGCCTAGCGTCGTCGCAATCATGCTATACTGCCATGGGAAAAAGACTTCCAGTGTATTAGTGGCTTTTCCCCTTCAAGCTGCAGTCAGAAGGAGTCCTCCCGCCAAAGGCAATACTTTCTCTCGAGAGTCAGAGCTTCGAGACCACTTTCGCAGATGTTCAATCTTGCGAGGCGTATGAGCAAGATAAAGAGTACTCTCCCGACCTGTTAGAGGCCACCCTAATAAGCAGAGATTGCCGGGAAAACCTTGCTCAACAGGAAGATCTCAGTAACCAACTCGAAAAAGGAGACCCTGGCATAACAAGTGGTGATCTCTGTACTAGAATAGAAGCCCAGCTATTTCAGCTCTGGGAGGAAGGACTACATCTTTTCACTTTTTCGAGATGCGTGAATACATTGAGCCAGTCCTGGTGCGGGGCAAGAGCTAACCGTAGCAGTCTAAGGCCGAGATGAATCGGTTGAAGAAGAAATAAACTTATATTAGATAGGGAATCTGCCTTTCTTTTCGCCTCAACGCGGGCAACATTAGATTCGTTAGAGTCGCTAGCTCTTCTTTCAGTTTTCACGAATCCTTGTTAGTTAGCTTGGCACTAGGAGTTGTCTAATCAAAAGGCGTAAGCGCAGCAGTTAGAATTTCATCCGCATCTGGCTTGACGACTGCTTTCCTGGGTGGATTGCTTTTCAATGCCTAGTTTCGTAGCCAAGCAAAGGGAATCACCTTCTGACCTGACCTTCGACCTTGAAGGTGGCAATCTAGCTTACGTTGAAAAAGCAAGGTGCGGAGTCAGGACTGAGCACTTCTTTGAATTGAGAAGAGGTGCCTACCAATTAAGAGATCAGACTTCAAGGCATAGGGCCGTGAGGTGCTTTTAGCGCAGCCGGGATTGATTAAGGTAGTTGCCGAGGGAAAGAATCATTCAATGCTAGGGACCAGGGAGAAAGAGGAAGCTGTTCCCTCGTGTCCTTCGTTGATTACCTTGGCTTCGGTATCATGATACAGAGAAGACAGAAGCAGTACTCTTGTCGACCGTTCATGGCATGGTTGGCTAGCTTCGAACAAAAGAAAAGGAAGAAGCCCTAATCTCTCTTTCCCGGGGAAGGGAAGAGCGAAAGGCTTCAAAGTAACTAGGCTTCCCTGCTATGAAAGTAGGCGGTAGGTGGTAAGAAGACTAGCTCGGGCTTGAAAGCTTGAACGTGACGAATAGGCTGCACTTTTCATCACAATAGGTGGAGTCTCTTAAATTAGAGGAGCATGAGACTGAAACGAGTGAACTCCTGACGGAAGTTCGCTCAAACCCTTATCTTCTTTGACGCTAGTTCTTCATATTTGAAAATAATCTCTTGACTTTCTTCATCTTCGGAATCGTCTCAATCCTTATCTGCTTCACCAGCCTTCTGGTTCGTCACTCAAATCCTTCTTTGGAATTGCATTTCTCTCTCATAGGGCCAAAGGCCGTAGCTTAGCGAGCGTCTTCGTTATAAGAACATCGTCACTCAAAAGACGAGACTTGGATCGAGGATCCACGCCTTCCCTTACGGAAAGGTCCGCTCCAACCACCGCTCATGGAATTGTTGAATTCATTTCCTCTGCCCTACCTGACTCACCGGCATCGGGCTCTCGCTTGTCAGTTTGGCTTTGAATTTGAAAATCCCCTCGGGATGGGCCTCTTTTGCGACCACAATAGACTGGCAGTCGAAGGAGGTAAAAAGCCTGTCTCTCACTTCATCCTCGTTAAGAGCTTGTATCTTGTCGGCACGATAGATAGTAATTCGAATTTACTTTCTAATGGACATCCTCTTTCCGTTTTCATTTTCCTGATCGCAGGCTTCGCGCCTACTAACCCTAATCCCTCCTC
The DNA here is from genome assembly GCA_002076135.1 of Xerophyta viscosa. Taxonomy (NCBI): domain Eukaryota; kingdom Viridiplantae; phylum Streptophyta; class Magnoliopsida; order Pandanales; family Velloziaceae; genus Xerophyta; species Xerophyta viscosa. Next base: position 179,433 of record MJHO01000257.1, read on the forward strand.
CAGAACTATTGATCAAAAAGCTTTCCCCGATGATAGTGGCTAGCTTCTTTGCCAGCTTCGGGTGAGTCTGACTACTC